>LDKF01005226.1:0-14715 GCA_001026735.1 Rotylenchulus reniformis | reverse complement strand
GTGAAATGTGTAACTGCACCAGGACAACGTCCCGTTCGCTGTGCTGACTGTCGGTTCCTTTTCCCAAACATTGAGTGTTACAATGCACATCAAAGAAATGTTAACGCCGACCAAGGGAATGATGGCCGCCGCGGAAGGCGACATAAATCCGTCTGCCAACTACGGTAAATTTCATGCATTTGTTAAAAAGTTGCTAAGAAAAATTATAGTTATTATTGCCAACAATGTGACCAATTGGTTAATTTGCGCGCGGAATCTGAAAGAAGCGTGAGAAGACATAGATGCATTGCAATGGGAAACAACATCAACAATAACAACGGTAGATGCAGGAAGTGCAATGGTCAGCATGATCCAGATGGGTTCTGTTTCATCCAACCGTTTGATTCATTGCCACCGTGGATAAAAGATAGCAACGAATAGAAGAAGACATTGCGATATGTGTTTTTTGACATAGAGGCTACACAGGAACAACGTGTACAATTGAATGGAACACCAGTGCTTAAACATAGGCCAAACTTACTGGTGGCAGACGTCATCTGTGCCAAGTGTTTGGATGACGGGATCACAATTCGAGACGCTGATCGGCAAGCAAATGGTTGCGCCTGCGGTGTGTTCTATCAACGACAGCGTGGATTCCGAGCACAACACTACCATGACAACAGACGGCGACTGATCTTTGAAGGTTTTGAGGCGGCAATGGGTGAAGCAGCGATCACACAATTCCTTGGTTTCCTGTTGGACCATGGACCACGCGATGCTCGTACCATTGTGTTGTCGCATAATGGTGGAAAGTATGATTCGCACTTCATACTTGCTCGTCTCTATGATCGACCCAACATAAAAATCGAGCTGCTTACCACCGGTGAGTGTATGTGTGTAAATTATAAATTTCGTTGACAAAACTATACCGTTATAGGTTTGAAAATCTTCTCCATCGGTGTGACTGGCAACATGGTACGCGAGACAATCTTCAAGGATTCGCTCAATTACTTCAAGTGTCGTCTGGATGCGTTGCCAAAGACCTTTCGGCTGCAGCATCTGGTGGAAGAGAAGCCCTGGTTCCCTCATCTCTACAACACCGAGCGGCATCTCAACAAGCGGCGTAGCAGCTTGCCAAAGGCCCACTACTACGATCCGGATCGGATGAGTGTGACGGACCGGGAGAAATTCTTCAGTTGGTACAATGAAGTCAGGGACCGTACACCCTTCCACCTGCGAAGCGATCTGGTGGAGTATTGCGCCAACGATGTGGCCATTCTGCGGGAGGCAGCACTGAAGTTCCGTCAACAGATCATGGAGCTGGCAGATGGACTCGACCCGTTTGTGCGACCAGTCACCATTGCCGGGTTGGCCATGGCTGTGTACCGTAAACAACATCTACCCGCACACACGCTGGTAAACTTGCCGGAAGGTGGCTACAATCACGGAGAACGTGCATCAACGATGGCGCTCAAATTCATGCGTCTGTACGAACAGCTTCATCCAGGTGTACGCGTCCAAACAGCGGAATGGAGTGTGGGTGAGGCGCGCGTGCAGGATACTGGATACCGTTTGGATGGACTTGTACAACGAGGCCCAGGCCAGCGCCCGCTCGCATTGGAATTCCTCGGCTGCTATTATCATGGTGACTCGTATGGTCCATAGTGGTGTGGGCGTAGCCTGACTGGGTGTTCCATAGTGGCGTGGGCGTGGTCCAACTGGGTGATCCATAGTAGTGTGAGCGTGGCCTAACTGGCTGATTCATAGTGGGTGTGGCCTAATTGACAGCTCCATTATGGTGTGGGTGAGGCCTGACTGGGTTGTTCATGGTGGTGGTGGTGGTGGTGGTGGTGTGGACGTGGCCTAACTGGGTGATCTATAGTGGTGTGGGCGTGACCTAACCGGTTGGTCCATAGTATCCCTAACCAGATGATCCAACTTTAGGCTGTCCTGCATGCTATAAGAATCGAGCAACACGTCTGGTCGGAGGACGCACTGCAGAGGAGCTATATGAGCGAACACGCGAACGGTTGATGGAGCTTCACCACACGCATGGCTACGATGTGCAGACCACGTGGGAACATGAATTCACTGCCCAGTTGCGTGTCGACCCACAGTTGCGTGCCATGTACAACGAGATTTTCATCGCTGGTCCGATGGATCCGAGACGGGACGCATATCGTGGAGGCCGCGTGGAGCCGTGGCGTTTCCATCATCTGTGTGCTGAGGATGAGGAAATCATATGCCTCGATGTGGTCAGTTCCTAGTGTGTTAGTTCCTGAAAACATACAGCCCCTTCATCTACACAGAATTCCTTGTATCCAAATGAGATGAAGAAAATGCCTTTCCCTGTTGGTGTGCCACGTTTACTGAAGCGTGAACACTTCCATGGACTCCGATTCCCTTGGATCGCCTCGACGGACAACCCCTATCGAGGAATGCTGTATTGTCGAGTGCTGCCGCCACGCGATCTACGCATTCCGGTGCTACCGTACAGGACCTTCAGCGGTGCACTGATGTTCCCATTGTGCGCCAAATGTGCAGAGGATGCCAACCAGCGTGAATGTAACCATTTGGAGCGTCAGCGGCAATGGATCTGGGGTCCCATGTCGAATTGAATAAGGCTTTGGACCGCGGTTACCGTGTACTGGAATTATATGAGGTGAATTATAAGCAAAACAATATAAAATGTTTACGAGAGTCTATCTATTTAGGTTCACGAATTTGATGAATGGCGTTCGATGGAGCAAGGTGACGGTCTATTCACCAGCTACATCGACACCTTCCTAAAAATTAAAGTCCTTGACTAATCACATTAGAAGACCGATGTACGTACTCATATTTAGGCTGAATCCAGTGGCTGGCCTGCCAATTGTCGTGACGACCCGATGGCAAAACAACGCTACATCGAGCAGTACGAGCAACGGGAAGGCATCCGTTTGGACCCGGAGCGCATTGAAGAGAACCCAGTGCTACGCTTCGTTGGAAAACAGCTGATGAATTCACTCTACGGAAAATTTGGACAGCGTCCAGCTAAGCAGGAAGTGCGAGTGACCAACACCGCCGATGAATTCAATGCGCTCACCGAGGATGACACGCTGGACATCATCGACATCGAACACATGAACGAACACGTGGACCGACTGGTGACGCGTACGAAGCAGGAGCATGCGCCAGCCGCTCGCACCAACTGCCTCCCCATTGCAGTGTACATCACGGCGTATGCCCGACTCCGCCTGCTTCATTACCTGGAGGAAACGGACCGCGTGGGCGCCATCCGCCTCTATTGCGATACCGACTCCTGCTGGATGGTTGTACGCGCGGGACAACGCGAGCGTGTGGCAGAGGGAGAATTCTTGGACGAGATGAAGCGCGAGTACGCAGACAGACGGATCGTTGAGTTCATCTGCGCGGGACCAAAGAACTACGGGTTCCGTCACATCGATCGCGCTACTGGACAGGATGAGCGTGCGGAGGCAAAAATCCGCGGTTTCTGTCTCAACTACCTCGGCTCACGTGTTGTCCACTTTCAACGGATGCTGCGCCTTATACGAGCGGCATTCGATCTTCAGGAGTGAGTTGTTTTTATTCATACAGTGAGTTTATTCATAACATTTTCACACACACACACACTATAGAGAGCAAACACTGGATGATGTGGTACCGCCGAATCCGATCCCAGTGGATACACAGCAGTTTGTGCGTGATCGACGGAGCAATGTGTACACGCGACAGGCGGTGAAGTACTACCAGTGTGTGTACAACAAAGGGCGTGTTCTGCCCGGGATGCGCATTGTGCCTTTTGGCTACCAAGGTGAAGACCTGCCTGAATTGGTGATGCATTCCGATGACGATGATGATATTAATGATGTTGATAACATTGATGTGCAATAACCTAATTGTTCATATTGATTTATTTTTCTTTTATGTTAATTCATTTAGGATAATATACAATAATAATAATACTGTGAATCAATTTGAAGCGGAAGACAATGCACATGTATTGATTAGGGGGTATATGGAAGTGAGCGCAGTGTTTAAATGCTCAATCGCACGGACACCGGTGAGAATGATTTTACCGGACGCATAGATGAGACAGCTAGCGACAAAAGGGGCACCATCTTCTACACTGTTTGCTACCTTAATCTTGCAACGAAAAGCAGGGAAAATTGATGGATCGTAAATGGGTGACATGATCACTTCATCATAAGTATTGTTGGTCCGTATATGTTCCCTCAGTCGGTTGATTGCTATTCGTCTGGGTTCTCTATGCACACCTACCACGTTCACCAGTCGATAATTCTGCACTAGAGGGCCGCCACCGCTGTGCAATGGATGCCCGCCGCGTTCTGCTGCTATTGCAATCAAGCGAACAATTTTGTTGGCGTAGTGTGGGCCGCGGGAAGGATGTGGGATGCCGGTGAGCACTAGCTTGCCCGAGAGAAAAATTAGCGCCGCAAGACTCCGTTGTCCTTTCTTGCTGCTGCGTTGCATGGAATCGGTATGCAAACGTTGTTCGGACGGAATCCGTAAACGCATTCTGATGGCATGGAATCGAGCCGGATCATATTCCACGTTCCAACAATTTCGGGCTATCGCCATGAATTGCTGATGGGGTAAGGATGATTGACCGATGGGTAATTTCAAGTTGAACGTGACAGTTGCATTAGTTATTTCCATTTATTTCTGTAAAACATAACAATGACAATTGATAAAAAAAAGAAAAAGGGGGGTGCATCACTGAATCTTATATAATCTTCTTCCTCCTCAACCTCTCATAAGGACCACAGCAGAGAGTACTTCCAATGGGTAGAAGGTACGGTGGCGACCACCGCCACGTTCAATGATGCAAGGCAGGTCAGGGTGGCGCAGTCGCAATTTGTGCTTGGCATAGAAATGCTGTCGAACCTTAATTTGTTGTAACATTGGTGATAATTTCGATATAACAACAACAAAAACTTACCGTGATACGCAGGTAGCCATTGTAGGCGAAGGCATTGTTGGCGTTGTAAGTGGAAATGTCGTGACAATGCACCGGCACATTGCGCGTAGAAGGGCGCAGATGAGTGGTCCGAATTTGCAAAATATCCGATCCTGATTTCAAGTGTTCCAGAATCACGCGACGTTTGGCAACATTCTGGAAGTGGACTAGTAACTCCTTCACGCTGCATTTGAAGTGGGTGCAGAGGTAGTCCAGCAGTGGCATTGTGTTAGTTTTAGGTGCAAGTTTGGTGGCGCAACAGAAGCAGCAGTGTTGTACACTCGTTGATAATGATGACGATGTTGTGATTTCTCTAAGAGGTAACGGCACCAACGCGTTGTCACCTGGAAGTTCCACTTGCTGTGCCTCCTTATCCGCAACCTCCATCTCTTCCGTGTGCGAATGTTCTTCCTCTTCGGCCTCATCCTTCTTATTATTATCATCTGTAATTATTTCGATTCAATGGGCTATTGTATCATGTGATGGTGAAAACACGACCTGGAACGTTTGTCTCCTGGCTCTCCACAGTTGTCGGTTGGGCGTGTGAGTCGTCCTCCATCTTCTTCTTCTTCATATCTTTTCCATCTCCTTCTTCAACTTGCTCCTCTTTTTCTTCTTCTTCTTCCAACACGCTCTCTACTATACGAAGTGCGCCATCACCCCAACGATAAAGCTGAACATAAATGGATTAGAAATAAATGAATTGGAATTGCATTACCCGATCGGCCAGCTCGTCCATCGTTTCGACGAAGTTGATCTCAGGCTCATTTTTTGCGCTGGCGGCGGCGGCGGCCCCCGTGAGAGCGCCATTGGCGCTCCCACCACCCCACTCAACGATTCTGCTGCTAGTTGTCTTCAATGGTGCTTCATCAGCATTCAACGTGCTGACATCAGATGTTGAGCGGGCCATTGCTTCCAAGTTCGCATCTGATGCAGGAACAGTCGTAGTCATCAGTAGTCATCGTCGTAGTCATCGAAGCATCATCATCATCATTGTTGGTTGCGTTCTCTCGCGAAAGCGATCCAACGGGCCAGACAAACGGTAGAATTGGTTCCATTATTATTATTACTTTTGTTTTATTATTGCCTGAAAATATAGTTATGTGATAGGAACTGAATACTACACGATAATAGAAGAGGAAATGTTTTATGACAATTAATTGTACATATATATATATCTAATGGAGGTAGAGGATTTTGATATTTTTGGAAAATTTTTTATCGCTATATATACACACACATAGAGGAGATATTTTATATAATAATTAGCATATGATAACTATATGAAAATGGTGAGTTCATACCAACAATTTGACCAGGCAGACCTTCGCCTACGACATCCGTTCACCATGATTGTCTCAGGAAGCACAGGGAGTGGAAAATCCGAATGGGTCATGCGATTGTTGCGCCATTTGGATGTTATGGTCAGCGTACCAATAAAAATTGTACTATATTGCTATGGTGAGTTGAACGAAAATGTGATGCGTCTCCAGCATGCCACCACTACCGGTGCAACTCCAGAAATTGTGTTACATGGGGGTGTACCAACGGAGCATGAGCTACGCCAGATGGCCCAACAGCGAGCACAAAAGCATTTATTGGTCGTCCTTGATGACCTGATTGTTGAAATGGGACAACAATTTTTGGATGCATTGTTTACCCATGGCTCACATAACTGGGGGACCAGTGTGGTGTTGGTGACTCAGCATTTGTTTGTCAAACAAATGCGCGTAGCACGTAATAACGCCCACTACCTGGTGCTGATGCTTAACCCACAGGGAGCTTTGCAAACACGCACAATAGCCACTCATCTGTTCCCAGGTCGCACCGCGTTCTTTATGGATGCATATGCGGATGCGACTGCCACCAACTTTGGCTATTTGTTCGTGGATATGCATCCAGCAACGGTGGACACACTACGTCTACGCACACATATATATCCCAATGAGGAGGAAGTTGGACAACAAAAGCAACAACAGCCAACTATCATATATTTGCCAAAGCATCAGAAATGAAGCGTTCATATAACAAAAAATCATGCCTTAAATTGAGTCCGCTGGTACATAAGAATGATACTTTCTTGAAAATGTTGCACCATAATGCACGGTCGAGCAGACGTGTGTTCATGCTGCTCCAGCAAGCGAGCAACAACCAACTATTGTGCCTAGTGGAAGTCTGCTACAATGTGTTGAAGGGAAGGGTAAAGGTACGCTCGCGTGTATTAGAACGACTGCGTCGACATGCTGACCAGTTAAGGAAGTTGGCACGCACACGAACGGCAAGCGGTGTGCGTGACATGTTGAGAGACAACGTCCACAATGCGCCTCATGGCAGAAGTAGTCCCTCATCAATGCAAAAAGGTGCTGGATTACCAGCCATCGCTGGCATCTTGGCCAACTTATTGGTACCGGTGCTTTCAGAAGCCATCTTCAGAATAAATAAATAGCTGATTTGATAGAAATTATCACTCAATATTAAACAAAATTATCAACAGAATCAAATCGTTAGCTTCACCCTCAAAAAATGAAGGAGAGCGTGCGCATGCTACTTATACCGGAAGAGATCTATCATACACTCATAGAAACAGCCGGAGCATTAAATCATACCGCTTCCGAGCCAGTGAATCCTCCTCAGGGGACACCTATGGGAATGATCAAGGAGCGAATGAAGGCCATTGAGCGGGACAGGCATTTGGATGAGGACGAACGGGCCTTGCAATATGAACAGGAATACAAGAGGCTGAACAAGCTGGTCAAGGAACAAGAGGCCAGACCGATAAACGTTAGGATGCAGAATGCGGATGAGATTGCGACGAAAATTTGGTCGGCAAAGGCGCCGTTAAAAAAACATCAAGCAATTTGAAACAGACACCCATCAAGCAAACGACCCCATACAAAACTCCAAACCGAAAAAGGTTGAAGAATAATAAGGATGCGGGACGAAAATACGAGGCAAGTGATAGTGTCGCAGATGCAGAATGGGAGAGTGCGGATGAGAGTACACCGATTGCTGAGAAACACACGGATAGTAATCCACTTCCCAACCGTAGTGAGAAAATGCCAGGATCAACTGTTCCAGCACCATCATCATCGTCGTCGTCAACGCCGCTCACCGCAGATGAACTGATAACATATATTAAAACACATGGTAGTAAGCTGGGTGTAAACACAAAGGGGCAGATATTGCGTACAGATGGAACACCTTATACAACCAGCAATGTTAACCAGATTATCGAGTATTTGAGGGATCCGAAACGAAACATTAAACAAGCACCAGTTGGATACAAACAATTTTTAGACAAAGTGTCACTTGATTCCCTGCTCAACCAGCAATTGCTAGGCCAGCAAAGTGGCAAAGGTGCATCCTTTGCTTCATTCGTGCATAAAAGGAGGAGACAAGCGCATCCAAAAGGAACAACCTTCAACTTCAAACCTACTCTTTGGAGATGAATTCTCTCAAAACAAAGAACAGAAAGATTAAAGCAACAGATAAGCATGAATATTTTCAAGTGCTTGATACACTTTACAAGGATGTCCGTTCACCTGCCTGTTTCACCAGTGTTGAACCGTTGTACCGTATGGCACGAAAAGTGTATCCAACCATAAAGCGAAAGCAGATAGCAGAGTATCTGGCTCATCAGAACACTTACACGCTGCACAGAGGTGTCATTCGCAACTACCGTCGTCTACCGACGCTGGCGGCAGGACTTCACACCCATTGGCAAGCAGACCTGGCCGTCATGGATCGTCTGGCACGCTACAACAACGGATACAGGTACATGTTGGTATGCATAGACGTGTTGAGCAGACTAATATTTATTGAGGCTGTAAGGAGTAAAGGCAGCGACGATATGGTCAAAGCCTTTAGAGTTATTTTTGATCGTGCTGGTTACCTTCCCTGGAGATTGGTAACCGATCAGGGATTGGAATTCACTGCCAGACGTGTACAACAATTTTTTGACAAACATGGCATTGAACACCATTGCATGTATACATCGCCAAAATTTCATGCTGGTATGGCAGAACGCGCCAACCGTACAATCAAACAGCGCCTGTATCGCTATTTCGCGCAAAATAACACATACAAATGGGTGGATGTCATACAACAGCTTGCGAAGGCAATAAACAACAGTCCCAACTCAGGTATCCTAGGCATGCGCCCCGTGGATGTGACATTCAAGAATGCGGAGCAGTTGCGTAGATTGCTTCTTTTGAGGAATGCCGCCAAACATACAGTTGGGAAAGTTGCCAAATTTCGTGTAGGTGATCGTGTTCGTATCGAGAAACACAAACATGTATTCCAAAAAGGGTACACCCCAAACTTTACGAATGAGGTATTTGTTATCGCTCAAGTGCGTAAGTGCACTCTTCCCATCACCTATCGCATTCGAGATAATAATGGGGAATTGATCAAGGGATGGTTCTATGCCCAGGATCTATGTCGAGTGTTGAGTGATGAAGAAAGTGGAAAAGATGAAAACATGCACCAAACCACCAGCAATGATGTTGATGATAGTGATGCTGGTTCACCATTATATACAATAGATCGTGTTATCAAGAGAAGAAAGAGAAAGGGAATAGCATATGTGTTAGTCAAATGGCAAGGCTACGGTATGGAGCACAACAGTTGGATACCCGAAAGTACAATTGTGCACAGATGAAAATAACATATATAAAATGTTTCAACTGAAATACCATTCACTCATACTGAAACACAGATATTTATTTACGCATAAAGAACATATGCCTACAACTTCTTTTTATGTCATGCTACCCTCTAACACACAACTGGAGGGTAACCGAACAAACTCATTCCATGTACACCTGCCTCGCACACTGCAATTCAACTCCGACTGGGCAGTTGGACTTGCCGTGCTGGTCTATCCACACTCTTGGCCCTCGCTGGGCACCACGGAAGAACAATTCGTCAACATTGCGTGGCAAAACGACGAATCCACACGTATTCCACTTCCTTCAAATAGTTTCCGGAACCCGGCTGAGCTGCTCCATCGCCTGCACCTGACAATGAATGAGGGATGCAAGGCTTTGGCTAAGCAAGTAAATTCAATTAAATTAAAAGTGTTGGCGGTGGAGACAACTGCATCTGTGTGGGCCAGACAGGAGTTCATCCGTCAGCAGCGCAAAAAGAGGAAACAGGAAGTGAGTCAGACAAAGCTGCCAGAAAATGTCGATGAAGAGATATTTTGGGCGCAAGTTTTCAAGGCCTTATCCGTGCGCTTGGAAACATTAATGACGTATGGAATACAAAAAGAAGCACTAACTCCAGCAAGCGGAGAAGAAAAAGATGATGAAAACATGTCCAAATATCAACAGCCTGTTACAGAATATCTGTCAGCTCTGGGCAAGGAAGAGTCAGAACAACTTCAGGAGTTGTATAGATGGAAGAGAGCCGGTGAATTGGGAAGTGGTTGGAATGAAACAGAAAGGAGCATATATAAAAATACCAAAAAACTTGGTCTAGACGCATGGTGTAATGCATATCAAAACGTAGGTGTTGTTTGTAAATTCGATTTTGATAAAGCTGCCAACCGTTTTTCCCTGTCAATCGATCCTAGGTATGTGAATCGTGTCGAATTATCAGAGCAGCTGTCTTATATAATTGGTTTTTCGGACCGTGTCCTTCACCGGAGCACCGTGGCTAAGTTCGTTCCAGATTTGCGGGGAGGTGTCTCTTGCTTTCATGTTTATGCACCCGGTTTGATCGAACCTATGATGATTGGCGATGTTGTCGCACCGGTCCTACGCACGGTCACCATCCACGGTCAACCGGACGAGATCGTTGAAGAACAATTCTTCGCCATCCAATATCATAAACTTTTGGTGAAAGAAGTCGGTGAGATAGCTATTGAGATTCGTGGAAGCAACGGTGTATTAATGCCATTCCAATATGGAAATTGCACACTCACGTTACATTTTAAAAAATTAACATACTATTAAGGGAATAAACATGAACACCATTGAAATAGAAAAAATTTTAAGCAAAAATGCCACCACTAGAAGGCATTATTTAGGCTGTTTCGCGGCAGATCAAATCCCTGTCTTTATTGGTGGAGCAAAGCATCTGCAATGCATTGTTGTTAATACAGATCCATCCTACGCTCAAGGATCGCATTGGGTAGCCCTCGTTTGTGATCATCCCTCCAAGCGGGTGATTGAATATTACGATTCACTGGGCATTTGGCCTCCATGCTCTTTGCATATACAGAAATATTTTGAACAACATTGCTCACGGGTGCGCTTCAATTCCATCCCGCTACAATCACCTTATGCACGTTCTTGCGGGCGACACGTGATTTATTTTCTGTTTCAACGATGTCAACAGAAAGATTTTGATACGATCATCGCCACGCTTTCCAGTAGCAAAAAACCAGATCGAATCGTGAACGAATATATTCACAATAAAATATATAAATAATGCATGAGTGCTTACAAGCAACAAACAAATAACACACACACAAACATGCACATAGAATTTGATCCGTCTAATGTGGAATGGTTCCGCTTATTGGAACCCATGGATTCATCACATCTATCACCATCGTCGTCATCATCTTCATCCCAATCACCACTAATTGTCCAGTACGGAGGTTACAATGTATTTCGCGGCAGTCCATATCAACGTGGTACAGGAATAGGTTCTGTACTACGCCATCTGTATCGTTTTTTGTTACCCGTTGGAAAGGAAATTGCCGGTGCGATTGGGCAAGAAGGTCTCGCAGCCGGCAATCGTGTGCTTTCGAAGGTGCTGGAAGGTAATGATCTGAAGCATTCACTTGTCTCCGAGGGTAAAAGTGGCTTGAAGAATCTGCTGGAAAAGGCAGCCAATAATTTAGATGCACAGAAGGGAGGTGGATTTGATTTTAAACACTACAATAAATCGATTGATAATTCCCTTAATGATGGCCGTGCCCGCATAGGTAAGCATAGATCAGATATAAATAGACTACAATCGCATCTGGGCCCCACCATGCTTTTACCAACCAAACCAACTAAACGAAGTACTGCTGCAAAGAAGAAAACCAAAAAAAATTCACGAGGGAAACGATTGAGATTTGACGCACTGGGCAGTTACTAAACAATAACATTAACAATAACAACAATGAGCTGCAATAGGAGAATCAGTGAGAAGAGTCCATTGGCCGTCGATACAGCGTTGAACATTTTCACTGTACCACCCACCAATGTGTCTGTGATTCGTTCCTTCTTTCGCGAAATTCTTCCATTAAGCACCGTTACACAGGACTCACCATACCTATTCCGGCTGTTCAGCGATAACCTTTGGACAGATCTGTCCAAAATCTATCTTTATCTAGAACTCTCCATTGAGAAAAAGAATGCTGCAGGGAGCTGGATTGCCATCGACGACACGGATACAAATGTGGCCACCGTACAAGGAATCGGGCAAACCTTTGTCCAACAATTAAAAGTTAGTGTCAGTAACACTGAAGTGTATGATAGCGGAACACTTTATCCCTACAAGGCTTACATCACCAATGAGCTTTCATTCCCTTCAAATTGTAAGGAAAATTTTTTGGCTTCCATTGGCTATCGCAGCAGCAAAAAACATGATGATGCAACTGATGAAGGCTTCAAGGGACGTTGTAGCCTTTTTCAGGAGGGCAAGAAGGCCCAGTTCCTATCGAGACTTGATTTCGATTTGGGCAATCAAGAATTATTATTATTAAACAATCTAGACGTTCTCTTCTCAATATTTCGTGCCAAGGATAATTTCCTATTGCAGAATTTAAGGGCCGGTTCCACCCCCAATTATCGTCTCTATGTACATGATGTGAAAATTTATGCAAAAATGGTGGAGGTGCAACCATCACTAAATCTGTCTATCTACAAGATGCTGGAGAAACAGCCAGCCACATATGCGCTGCGAAAAACCGAAATCAAATCCTGCTACATCAGCGCGGGTCGTACCGAAGTAGATTACAATGCATTCAATGCAACTATTCCTCGTCGTTTGACCGTCGGTTTCCTGACCAATGCAACGTTCAATGGTAGTAGCACTCTGTCCCCTTTCAATTTTATGCCCTTTGATGTGCGTGAAATTGCAGCGCACGCGGGAGGTCATGTGTACCCAATGGTACCATACAAGCTGAACTTTGACCAAGATCAATTTGTACGCCCCTATGTGGACATGTACGAGGCGTTATCACTGGGCAATTCGGATCGTTCCATCGACATATCCTATTCCCAATTCAAGAGCGGATGGACACTGTTTGTCATTCCGCTGACCTCTACAATGGATGACTCATGCGGATTTGAGCTATTGCGCAGTGGAACCACCAGTGTGCGAATAACATTCAACAAGGAAGTGCCTACCGGTGGAATTGAAATGATCATCCTGGGTGAGTTTGACCAGATGTTGATGATTGATTACAACAGACACATTGTGACTGACTCAACACTGTCATAGGAGCAAGGGCATTTTTATTTTCGTTAAACCGATTAATTATAAAAAGTGATTATGTGTCATTGATCTATCGCATCCGGATATCAAACTCGTCACTTCTCATTCTCACCTTCATTTCTTCACCACAGTGGACGAAGCATCGAAGAGCACTTTGAATGGCAGCGTAGTCTCATTGTATTTCAGCTCGCCATCGTCCAATTGGCGGACCTTCACCGACATTATGGTGTAGATCTACATGTATAATCTCTGTCTGTGAGTCTCCTTGTTCCTAAATTCATACCTCATTCGGTTTAAGCAGCTTCTCAAGACGATCTGCGTTGCCGCGCCAGCCCTCCATCAGTAAGGTGCATCCGTCGTCATTGCCGACGATAGCGCTTGCCACGCGGCTGCTCTTCGTGTCTTTGGCCGGCTGTACCGAATGCGCGCGCATGAAAATGTTCCTTAATTAAGGAAAATTATAATTTTCATCATCATCATAATTAATGTTATTTTTAATTCTTACTTAATGGTTGCAAATTGCACATTGTTCCCTTCCAGTGTTGCAGTTTCGGTGAGCACGCGTTTGCTGTCCATGGAATAAGTGGATCAGAATAAAGCGATTAACTAAAAAAAGATTAGGCATAAAAATAAATGAATGGTTGAATGCATTGGAAGTGATTTCTTCTCCTGTTTAAATACTGAAATGTATTGATTAGAGGTCCCTGCGAGCGTAGAGCTCACGTACTTTGGACTCTCAACTAAATGCTGTGCGCTCCTTCGTCTTGCCGAGCGGTTGTATCTCTTTAGGTAGTGCAATCGATATCTCCTTGAGATCACTCATCATGGCATCCGCCTCAGTTTTTGTTATGTGCCCACGATGACGTAAGCAAATAGCAAACAGATAACAAGCGAGTAAAAGTAAAGGTACCATCACACCATATGTCCATATCATTATAAGTTGCTGTGTATCGCTCATGCCTTTGTGGTCATGATCATAGTAATCCTCATCTATGGTGAGCACTTGGATCGTTGGTTTGGTAAGATTATTGCTGTTCATTATGAAAGCTATATTGTATGGCTATTGTGGTTTATTTATAAAGATGATCCATGTTAATTTATAGTTATGGGATTGGTCTGTTGCTGTCTCACTCACCATCACCTGTGGGCTTATAGGCACCAATTTGTTCCCCTATTGCCACACAACGTCGAAGGCCGATTGGTGTACGCGATGGAATCCCCGAGCGGAGGGCTGGGTTCGATCCCAGTGTGATGCGTCGTGACATTTCCCCTCCTAATAACCAGTGCATATAGGCAATAATTAACCCTCCTGTCCA
>LDKF01005209.1:0-13796 GCA_001026735.1 Rotylenchulus reniformis | reverse complement strand
GCGCGACTTCCTCTCTGTATCCGCGCTAAGGATGGGCATTTTGAAACTTAATGATTGTGTTTGTACTCCATTTTGTTGCGCATCATATGCATATTTTGGATTGTAATTTGACCGGTTAATAAAAAAGTTATTTAGAATTTACCATGTAACAGGACTTTTGTGTCACCCTGTATATTTTTTAATTTAGTTGACCGCAACCAATGGAAGAATTTCTGCAAGAAGCAAAGCATAAGCAATTGCTCAAAGAAAACAATAAAGTTTCCTGGGGAGGGCAGCCGAGTTCACATTTGTCATTGCCATGTGGTCAATATTCAGGGTCGAGGTGGACAGATTTGTGATCCCTACCAGTGCAGCTGAAGCGCGAAGAATTGGGAGAAAAGAATTTACATTTCTATGTTATTTTATGTGTTTTATCAAAAAATCTAAAGACCATCACATTAAGCGATTTTTTGTTTTTTTATTTGTTAAATTGCATTTATATGTACACTTGTATAAAAAATTATTTTTTTTCGACCAGAAATATCAATCCATCGGTTTTCGACCAGCAATATCAATCCATCACGTCGAAACTAATATCCCAATGCAAGAATTCTGAAAAAAATCAAAAAGGATTATATTCTATAAACAAATCAAACAAGATAATTTTTACACAATATTGAAAATTTTGCAATTCATCCTCCCATCCACTGATTATTTTTCTTGAGAAATTTTTGAAAAATGTAAACTAGCTCAAGGCGGTTTTCGCATGTGCTGATGAGTTTTAATCAGATCATTTATCGATGATTTTATAGCTGGGAGAGAATTATTTAGGTAACATTTTCTGTTTATAGATAATGTTACTAATTCATGGATTTACTTAATAAAATTGACATCATATTCATACCACGGAGCTCTTTGACAATTGTTAAATTCATGATAATAAAATCAACTTATATTAAAAGAATAATTTTTTTTTCGATGGATATGAAATATGACCTGCTTACTTATTGATTGCACCAGCAAAAAAAGATATGTAGTGCTGCATAAAATTCTATTATTTCTGTAATTTTGACTTAGATAGTTCAAAAAAATTTTAGTTTTGATCAAAAACTTTTTAACGCTCTAGCACCGATAGAAATTAGGCGCTCGCTCATCAGATTTTTGCAGATAAATGTCTGTCATCAATGCTGCACGTAAATATCAGCAGCAGGGGAAGGACGATGCTAACAATTACGCTTCGCCTGCCTTCCAATGGCCATGCGTTTTGTGCCTTTTTCTGTTCTTTTTGGGGCTTTTAAGACATTTTCTGATTGAGTGAGAGTTCTTTTGGAACAAATCCAATTTTTAGAAAGTCCGCGATTGCCGATGGCGCTAGTGGCCATGGGGTAAATCTGATACCAGATTTAAATTCCTTGAGTCCGAAACCCCGGGTGGTCCAGCCAGCCCGGGGTTTTTATTTTCTTGGTCCAATAAAAGATTTTGTGCAAAGTCTTGACCAAAAGACAAATAAATTAATAAAAAAAATGTTCCTCTTCGAAATGATCCGAACATATATATAACGCGTAAGATTCACTATTTTCAGTGCAATAAATTAGGAAAAAACCATGCTACTCTTTTGGCATCATAATCGAACCTAATTGATGATCAGCTGAATCATTTTTTACACCCTCAAAATGCCAAAAAAATGGATGGAATGGTACCTCTACATTGCACTTTCCATTTTTGAGCTTTTTTCATAATGAGTCGCAGAAAAAATCTTTCCATTTTGGTCCAATATAAGTACCAGATTGGGGTTCAGGGTCAGCTGAAATGGCTTTGCTGCCTAAAAATGCCAATGGATGCCGACCACTTTGCACGTACCACCTTTGAGCATTTTTTAATTTGAACAGTCGATCAACACTTCCAGAACAGCAGAATTTTGCTATAAAAGAATCCACCAAAAGTGATGGCCAATTCATTCTTTCATCATTCCATATATCCCATAAAAATTCTTCCTATAACTTCCTGAGATATAATGGCGTCCATCCTGTTGCGCTTCTTCTTCTTGGTCTTCATCATCCTTTTGCTCACAATGTCCTTACGAGTCCTGGCCCTGTACCGCGGCGACCTCAGCGATGATGATGACGACAACGACGGATGTGAAAACCATAACCATTAGAGATCGGAATTTTTGAAAAACCGGACCTGGATTTTGGAAGCACCTCCGGACCGGATCCGGAGTCCGGGAAAAGTCCGGACCGGGTCCGAGTCCGACCTTTAATAATCATTAATCAAATTTTCTTTGCTAAACTTTTTTCCATTAAATTTTAGCCTGCTTCCATTACAATGAAGGTGCTTGCAATGGTGCTTGTTGCTGGAGAATTGATTCATACGAAGGGGCTGGATATTGTTCCCCTTGCTATTAGTCTGATCCGGTGCCTGATCTGCTGAAGTTTTGGTCACTCTTGGACAGTTTATTCATTCATTTTGTTTGTACCATTGTTAAAAAATCCTGTTTTAAATGTGATTTTATAAACATTTTTTCTAAATACTTTATATTTTTCTATTTTCGTACAAAAAATTTTGAGGAGGAAGGATTGGTCTTTTGGTAAAAAATTGCGCCAAAAGTAAAAAAAGATGAAAATTTTGGAAATCTGAGCTCAAATTCGTGCTCAGCATCCTCAAAACATAAAAAAATAAATTGGTTTAAAAATATAAAAATTTACAAAAATTTTCCCAAAAAAATCGGGTGAGTTTCGTCTGCGCTGAGGGCAGGGAGGATTGGTCATTCCCTCACCCATCCGATGCATCAATGGAGCGGAAAAAAACAAGCGTTGGGCTCAGTTTGCCCTTAAAAAACTTTTTTATTTTATATGGAACAAATTTCGCACCCTAGAGTAGGAAATACCTAGAGAATTTGGGGAATTTAAAGAGCCCAAAAACAGAAAAATTAGATCGATGTAAAAGGAAGTCCCTTGCGGGACAAAATTAAAAAGTAGTGAAAAATGGAATTTTGGCAAAAAATCTTAAAACTAGAAAAATGATGAAAAATTTTGGAAATCCGAGCATGGATTCGTGTTCAGCATACTCGAAACCATAGAAATTGTTCAAAATGGATTAAAAATTTTCAAGTCTCAGAAATTTCAGAGGCCTCGGATTACTTTTTTCAGAACAATCACACCTAATCGGGGTTTTCAGAAATTTTAGAGACCTCATATGTTTTTTTCCAAAAAATCACCGGTCCCTAATCGGGTTTTTCAGAAATTTCAAAGGCCTCGGATAAACTTTATCAGAAAAATCACATGTCACTGATCCGGTTTTTCAGAAATTTCAGATGCCTCGGATACTTTTTCCAGAGAAATCACAGTTCTCTGTGTGTAGGCAAAGAACCAAATAGACAAAGAAATTTTAAAAAATGTTCCTCTTCGAAATGCTCTGAACATATGTATAACTTAATTAAGATTCCCTATTTTCAGTGCAATAAATTAGAAAAACCCGTACTCCTATTTTGGCATCATAATCGAACTTAATTGAGGATCAGCTGAATCATTTTTTCCACCCACAAAATGCCAAAAAATGGATAGATTGGTACCTCTACATTGCACTTTCCATTTTCATGCTGAGCCGTAGAAAAATTCATTCCATTTTAGTCCAAGATAAGTACCAGATTGGGGTTCAGGGTCAACTGAAATGGCTTTGCCGACTAAAAATGCCAATGGATGCCGACCACTTTGCACATACCACCTTTGAGCCTTTTTTAATTCCAGAACAGCAGAATTTTGCTATAAAAGAATCCACCAAAAGTGATGGCCAATTCATTCTTTCATTGTTCCATATATCCCATAAAAATTCTTCCTATAACTTCCTGAGATATAATGGCGTCCATCCTGTTGCGCTTCTTCTTCTTGGTCTTCATCATCCTTTTGCTCACAATGTCCTTACGAGTCCTGGCCCTGTACCGCGGCGACCTCAGCGATGATGATGACGACAACGACGGATGTGAAAACCATAACCATTAGAGATCGGAATTTTTGAAAAACCGGACCTGGATTTTGGAAGCACCTCCGGACCGGATCCGGAGTCCGGGAAAAGTCCGGACCGGGTCCGAGTCCGACCTTTAATAATCATTAATCAAATTTTCTTTGCTAAACTTTTTTCCATTAAATTTTAGCCTGCTTCCATTACAATGAAGGTGCTTGCAATGGTGCTTGTTGCTGGAGAATTGATTCATACGAAGGGGCTGGATATTGTTCCCCTTGCTATTAGTCTGATCCGGTGCCTGATCTGCTGAAGTTTTGGTCACTCTTGGACAGTTTATTCATTCATTTTGTTTGTACCATTGTTAAAAAATCCTGTTTTAAATGTGATTTTATAAACATTTTTTCTAAATACTTTATATTTTTCTATTTTCGTACAAAAAATTTTGAGGAGGGAAGATTGGTCCTTCCCTCGCCCATCCGATGCGTCAATGTAGAGAAAAACAAGAGGTGGGCTCAGTTTGGGCCTTAAAATTTTTTATTTCTACAAACAAATTTTGCACCCTCTAGTAGGAAATACCTAGAGAATTTGGAGAATTCAAAGAGCCCAAAAACAGAAAAATTGGATCATTCTAAAAGAAATTCCTTTCGGGGACAAAATTAAAAAGTTGTAAAAAATCATAATTTTGGCAAAAAATGTGACAAAACTTTAAAATTTTGGAAATCCGAGCTCGGATTCGTGTTCAGCATACGAGAAAACACAAAAATTGATTAAAAGGTTATTTATAGAAAAAATTGTGTTTCAATATAAAAAAAATCATCAATAAATTGCATAGGATTGGTCAAAAATCAACATCATCCTCATAATCATCAATTTTTTTACATTCATATATTTTTTATACACATTTATTCATATTCATCTACTCTTGAGACGGTCCAATCTGTTTAGNAATGTCCTTACGAGTCCTGGCCCTGTACCGCGGCGACCTCAGCGATGATGATGACGACAACGACGGATGTGAAAACCATAACCATTAGAGATCGGAATTTTTGAAAAACCGGACCTGGATTTTGGAAGCACCTCCGGACCGGATCCGGAGTCCGGGAAAAGTCCGGACCGGGTCCGAGTCCGACCTTTAATAATCATTAATCAAATTTTCTTTGCTAAACTTTTTTCCATTAAATTTTAGCCTGCTTCCATTACAATGAAGGTGCTTGCAATGGTGCTTGTTGCTGGAGAATTGATTCATACGAAGGGGCTGGATATTGTTCCCCTTGCTATTAGTCTGATCCGGTGCCTGATCTGCTGAAGTTTTGGTCACTCTTGGACAGTTTATTCATTCATTTTGTTTGTACCATTGTTAAAAAATCCTGTTTTAAATGTGATTTTATAAACATTTTTTCTAAATACTTTATATTTTTCTATTTTCGTACAAAAAATTTTGAGGAGGGAAGATTGGTCCTTCCCTCGCCCATCCGATGCGTCAATGTAGAGAAAAACAAGAGGTGGGCTCAGTTTGGGCCTTAAAATTTTTTATTTCTACAAACAAATTTTGCACCCTCTAGTAGGAAATACCTAGAGAATTTGGAGAATTCAAAGAGCCCAAAAACAGAAAAATTGGATCATTCTAAAAGAAATTCCTTTCGGGGACAAAATTAAAAAGTTGTAAAAAATCATAATTTTGGCAAAAAATGTGACAAAACTTTAAAATTTTGGAAATCCGAGCTCGGATTCGTGTTCAGCATACGAGAAAACACAAAAATTGATTAAAAGGTTATTTATAGAAAAAATTGTGTTTCAATATAAAAAAAATCATCAATAAATTGCATAGGATTGGTCAAAAATCAACATCATCCTCATAATCATCAATTTTTTTACATTCATATATTTTTTATACACATTTATTCATATTCATCTACTCTTGAGACGGTCCAATCTGTTTAGTGCTATGATATAATAAATATAATATACACTTTTAGACCTGCCATGCTGATAATTTTCTTCGAATTTCTTAGCCTTTTCAGATTCGCCAAATTTCTTTCTGCAGATATAAATCATGTTGATCTTTTTGCCGCAAATCCTTGTCGTCAGATTTGTGATTTGGCAACATTCTTCTGGGAGATGGAATAGTGATAATTAGGGAATGGATTTTTAGCTGCTAAAAACCCCGAAATAAATTATTTAGTTTTTTTAAGGCCAAAATAATTTTATAGTTTTTTAGAACCATCTTAAAAATGGCTCAAAATCATCTAAAAATCATCTATGCAAAAATTGGATCGATTAAAGGAAATTCTTTTTGGGAACAAAATTAAATAATCGTGGAAAAATTGCACAAGCCATACCATGCCATGTCAAGCCATGATGGCTCAAAGCCATCTATAAATAAATTATGAAATAGTTTATAAACTGAAAATTTTTACTGATGACATTGATACGATTCCTTAGCCGATCCTTGTTTAGTGCTCCTTAGAATTTTGAAACATTTTTTACGCTTATCCTCTCCACCTATGAATTATTATTTTTAAAATATTTCTTATAAAATAGCTAACTTCTAAGCATAAAATCTATTTTTTACAATTAATAAATTAATCATCAGATTTGATTAAGATCCTAGCCAAAAAAATCCAACCAATAAAATCCTGAATTTTTAATTTATGGTCCTCATAATTTTTTGCATTCAATAAAAGGCAGACAAAAATAATTTTTCCTTTCCTATAAAAATTCTTTTTCCTTACTATAAAAATTTCTTGCATAAAATCCCTGTTTCCAAATTTTAAATTCTATTTATATTTTTAATAAAATCGAATACCATATTTCCTGTATTAAACCCCCTTTTCAACCTCTCCCCAGGAGGTTCTATCAGAGGTTTGTACTAGTTTCTTCAAAGGAGGGAGGTCTATTGTAGGGGGAGTTCGAATACAGGTTTTACGGTATAGTTGAATTTTCTTATTAGTTAAAAAAAATGAAATTAACCAATTTTAACGTAATATTCCGGGAAGGGGTGATATCATTATTTAAGACTAAGAGCAATTGTGATACAATGAAGTCGATAGAAATAAATTATATTTTATTAATTTATTTCTGCTGAACAACACAATGTTTGTCATGCTTTTGGTCCTTCTGATCATTCAATTTTCGACGCTGCCAGCTGTTGTTTCCGATGTGGATATTGGTAGGTATATTTGTATAGCTTTAAATATGAGATCTCAACAAATTCAACAAAGATGAATAATTTCTATATTAATTCATAAAGTTCAATCTCACTTCAAGGCAACTGTTATGATTCTTGGTGGAATCATAGGTATTGTACTAAAACTTCGAAGGATTGTTTCCCTGATAGCAAATGCCCAAAAGAGTGTAAGAGGCGTGGATATGAGAAGGGCGGCCACTGTGGCAGTTTTTTGTGGACAATTTGCTGGTGCAAGCAATAAGCCAGGTTATTTTTCATATATCCATCGAAAAATGAAAAAAAAAATTTATTTACATAACAATTGTGGAAGTGATCCGTGGGTTTCCCCATGTGTTGAATGAATCTGATGTCAATTTTATTAATCAAATCTATGATTAAGTAATAGTTATCTATAAAAAGCAAATGTTTCCTACTACCCCCTCCTCCAATAACCGGTTTCGAAATAGCTCTCTCATAGATTGATGAAATCATATGATAAATCTGAGTGAGATCAGATTAGAGCTCAGCACATGCAAAACCCTCTGAATCAATTTACAATTTTTAAATTTTCAAGAAAAATAATATAATATCAGTGGATGTGTGATAAGCTATCTAAAGTATCTCTAATATTGTGCAAAAATTTATTTGGTTTGTTTATAGAACATAATCCTTTTTGATTTTTCAGAATTCTTGCATTGGGATTGGGATATTACTTTCGACGTGGTGGATTGATAGATAGTGAATAACGTAATGGTTCAAAAGATGTTATCAAATATTTATTTTAACGGATAAAATGTTATTATTTCTGGCTAAAATTATTTTTATCTATGTTTCTATATATTAGTATATATTTAAAAAAAATTTTCCTTAAATTTTCATAATTATCGTCACTTTTCTTCGACTTTTGTTCATATCCATTGGACTCTCCTCCTTGATGATCAGATTTGCCGATCTTTATCTTGCCGATGGGCGATGGGTCACCCGCACCCGCATCGTGCCATCATCTATCGATGCCAATTCCAATTTAAGGATGAATTCGGCTGTGATATGTGTGAGACGGACAGTTTGGTTTCAGAGGAGAAATCGTCTTTGTTTTTCGATTTCGGATCCGGTCATTAGCTATCCCACGGACCCAAATACCCAGGATCGAATTTCAATCAATTTAATCAATTTCATGCTTTCGAGGATGCTGAACACGAATCCATGCTCAGATTTCCAAAATATTCATATTTTTTAGTTTTTGCTAATTTTTTGGACAAAATTCTAATTTTTTCACTACTTTTAATTTTGTCACCGAAAGGATTTTTTTTTAGAATGATCCAATTTTTCTGTTTTTTGGCTCTTAAGATTCTCCAAATTCTCTAGGTATTTCCTACTAGAGGGTATTAAATTTTTTTTCGAAGAAAAACTGAGTGCTCAGCTCTTGTTTTTCACATCGGATGGGCGAGAGAAGGGCCAATCTCCCTCTGCCCTTTAATTTTTCGGGAATTAACGCGTTTCATTGTTTGTTTAAAGCTGGTTATAATTGTAAAAGTATACCACGAATCGGAAAGTGCCAAATATATTGAAAACATATTTAAAACAAAAAAAGTTAGGTGAAATGAGGTTGTAGGCGAAATAAGCGATAGGTTTGATTTCAGGCCAATTAATTTTAGGCCAATTAAAACCCTCATGTGGCTGATTGCCTGATCAATGAAGTGATCAGCACAGGAAGAAATGATCGGAAAATAATAAAGAAAAGAGAAATTTATGCGAAAAAATTATGATTAAAAAAACATTTGAATATAGGGAATGGGTAATGGGCGAAAATGATCTTTTTTGAGTTTTGGCATTGCTTTAATCACCCTCACAAACTGACAAAAGATGCATTACAATCAATATAGGTGTACAAATAAACAAAATACCAAGGCCCTTGTTTAGGAGTCCGATGAATTTTTCCCTATGCTTGCACAAAAGATCTAGAGGATTGTTGTTCATTTATGTCCACTTCTTTTTATAAAATTAAATTAATATTTTGATGAATCAAAATCGGTAAAAAAAAATTCTTGCAAAAGATTTAAAAACATAACAATCAATTCGATTAATTTCATAAGACCAAAATGCCAACAATAAAATAACAAAATAAGTGATGAGATTGATCCGAACAAAAGCGAAGCACCCATAAATCATAAAATCGGCACTTCACCATTCCTCCTCGAGATCTTCCGAGTACACCAGCAACTGCTGCTACTCGTCCCCCTGCACCACTTTCCGGATGTACACCCTCGTTGTTCTCTTCGTCTCTGTTGTCCCTCCATGGTCGCCCTTCTCTCGTCCTGATGTACTCTCTCGTCGTCCTCTCTTCAGAGTGTAAAATCCATCATGGTCTCGACTGGATTCAAGCAGTTCCAAGGTCCGTCTGCTGTGCTCAATAAATGGCTTCAGCTCCGGAATTTTGGGCCCTCCGAACAGTCCAATGTTCAAAGTGAACGGGCAGTAAGAGGAGGCATTCGAAAAGCGCTAAATTTTTTTGTTCTTGCAAAAAAAATTGAGTAACTATCTTAAGGAGGAAATTTTCGTTTTTAGCATTAAGGATTTTCATTATTTTATCAAAGCTTAAATAACTCAAAGATTAAAAACAATCCAGATTGAATCATAGAAAAATACTATACATACCGTATTTCCTCTAATTTAAGCCCCGGGCCTAAATTTTTCAACCTCCCCCTTTGGGGCGCTTAAATTGAAGGGGGTTTCAATTAGAAGAGGGGCTTAAATTTTTCAATCCTATCTTGGAGGGTGAAGGATGTGGAAAAAAATTAAAAAAAAAAGAAATTTTTTTTTGAAATCCCTTAAAAATTTTATTTTCCAAGCTAGAAATCATAAAATGTCATTTTTAAACTAATTTTCATTCCATAATGACAAGTTGAGATTTATTGTCGGTAATAACTATGTAGAAGTAGAGTGGAAAAGGGCTTAAATTAGAGGGGGGCCTTAAAATTTTCAATATCGGAGAGGGGCGATGGAAGTACTACATTGAACATGAATTTTAAAACAATCGCTTCGATAATTTATAGAAAAATTTCACGCTAAAACGAATCATAAAAACGACTGTTTAATCAAACGAAACAACGTTTTCACCGCCGCGCTAGAAAAATGATCATAACTTTTTCAGATAAAACATAGAGAAGTGAGTTTGGTGTTAAAAGATAGCTCTAAAGTCTGCTATAAATTTATAAGAACAACTAATCGATTTGGCCAATAGAAAAAAAGGTATGGACAAATCTTTGGCCAAAACAACGATTTTTGGGCCTAACTTGGCCACATCTTTTGTTTCTATTGGCCAAATCGATAGTTGTTCTTATAAATTTATAGCAGACATTTAGGGCTACCTTTTGACACCAAACTCATTTCTCTATGTTTTACCTGAAAAAAGTTATGATTACTTTTCTAGCGCCGCGGTGAAAACCGGTGCACTGCTGTTTTGGAGCGAAAAAATTTTTTCCCCTGTCGTAATCACTGCAGAAAAATGTCGCATTTTACGATTATAAATAAAAAAAAATGGTGATTAAAAAGGTGCTAGGTCATTTCCTGAAAATCGGCAAAAATGGGCGTTTCCTGAAAATCGGCAAAAATGGGCGTTTCCTGAAAATCGGCAAAAATGGCCGTTTCCTGAAAATCGGCAAAAATGGCCGTTTCCTGAAAATCGGCAAAATCTTTTTTATTCTAATAAAATGATTATTATTAAATGACTAAAAACGAGACAACTAAATTCATAAAAATCGTAAATATAAAATAAAAACTGAAAAAAATATGCACAAAAAATAATAATATAAATTTCTTCAATTAATAGGTCTAAATAAAATTGCTTTTTCTTATTGCATGATTTTTTAAATAATATTTTTAAATTCAACGATTACAGAAGGTTCAATTGAGCGAGCTTGAACTCTAATTTTTTTAAAGGCCCAAAATTCATAGTAAATAATTTTTGATAAAATATATTATTGTTGAGAAAAAATGCAAAAAGGAAGAAAAATGAGCCTGTATATTTTTTAAAATAACTATAAAAAATTCCGAACTAAGTCAAAAATTATCAAAAATTGCTTGATAGGTGTCGGAATTTTTGAAATTTTTAATTTCCTATGGTCTCGACTCTCGACATTGGTAAATTTTAATTATCAGACCAATTTTTTAAAATGCAATAAGAAAACTCAATTTTATTTGGACCTATGACTATGAATCCAAAAAATTTAATTTTTATTTGTTTTATATTTATTTTTATTTTTAATTTTTTATGATTTTTTTTTATCAATTTAGTCATATAGTAATAAACATNATGAAATTCCAACTTCTCCATAACTTTCCTTAAGAAAAAAGCGGTCAAATCTCATAAGAATATGGCCTAAATTTTAAAAATTTTCTCCGGCGAGGTCCCTATCGGTTACCGGACAAAAAAAATGGAAAAAAAGAAAATTTATTGTGTGGGAAGCCGGGGGTCCCGACAGGGGTCGCCGGAGAAAATTAAGAAAAAATTTAGACCTGACTTTCTTTTGAAAATTGATCGCTTTTAAACAAGTTTTTTAAATATGTATTCTATTAGGATACTAATTTCAATTTTTTAGGTACTAGAAAATTTTCCAGAAAAAATCGCCTTATTACCAATTTTCTATGATTGCCTCTATGAAAAGTTGCAAACTAGGTGGAATTTTTTTAAATTATTTGGCATATAAAAAGTTGAAAATTAGCAAGCTAATAGATTCCATTGAGTATTTGCATACCAAATTTCATTTAAAAAAATCCATTAAAAATGATCAGAATTATAAATAAACTTGGTCAGAAAAAATAAACTGGAACGGCATGCCCTAGTTGTTGCAAATATAGAAAATCAAAATTTCAAATTGTAACAAAATGGGAATGTGTGTCAGCAAGGGGAGTCGAATCCTCCCTATATTTTCTATGATTATACAATAAAATAATTTAAATTTTTTTTTAAATGCTAACCCAATGGGAATGAGAATGTGTCCGTGAATTCAATGGTCAAAAGGTTGCAATCGAATATTTTCGGATGGTCAATGAACAGTGGAGCGGCCAGAGAGAAGATGCGATTCAGCTCAATGACACGTTTGGAGGGGAAGAGGGCGAAGAAGCTGACGGTGAAGTCGGTGGAATGGTGGCACAAAAAGTTGTCGAAATCTGTTGAATGAGTGGATTAGTAAATTAATATTTTTAAGCAAACTTAAAAACTATACAAATTTTTTATCTGAACGGGGTCGGATAAGGTAGAAGAATGAAAAATCGGTTAATAGTAGTTAAACGACCTTTCGGGCCGCTGAACTTCGTTTTTTTTTTGCTCATTTTTGCTCGCATTTTTCATCTGTTTGGCTGTTGGACGAATCTTGGCTGATTGGACTAATCTTTGTTTGGTCGAATTATGGCTTTTTGGCTGATGGAACGAATCTTGGTTGGACGAATTTTGGTTTGGACGAATCTTGGGGCAGCGTTAGAAAGTTATCGCAAAATAATCACACGTGCCAGAAAGTTTCAAAAAGAGAGGGAAATTTAAAAACATATAAATACTGAATTAAAAAGGACAATTTATAAAATAGCATAAAAAACGATTTTGAACCCCGAATATAAAACTTACAAACTTCCGTCAGGAAAAAATTTCATGCAAATTTTTTAACTCATAAGAAAACTCACCATCGAAAATCATCCAACATTCGCCCAGCAATCGGGCCGAAAGTTGCAGAAATTGAAAAACTTTGGGGCCAACAAAGTCGCTGATCGTCAACTCGGACAAGTACATAATGTCTTCTGTCGGTTCCACCGATGGAAAGTCGACCAAATAGGGAGCAGCGCCAGAGACCGGACGGACGAGCATGGAATTGGCGACAATCGGAGGACGCACCGGCATCCACGGGTTTCGGGCCGGAAGGGCGCTTACACCGCGCACCTGAAAGGATATGTAAAGGACCTGAAAGTCTGCGATAATAAAAAATTAATGTCACAATTTTTCGGTCAAACCCACCTCGAGCATGGGCACTTCACGCGGCGGATAGCGTGAGCAAGCCTTGTCGCTGAGCCACTGCAGACGCCGGCTCGCCAGGCGGACTTGTGCGTGCTTTTCGCGCCGCAGAAATGGCAGAGCATCCTGCAGCACGTCGTCGCAGAAGCGGGGACGGGGACCAACACTTAAACGACAAAAGAGAGGTAAAAGAGTCAGGCTTGAAAATAAATTCAATTTAAAAATACAGTTTGCCATCAATTTTTCAAACTCCTATTAAAAAATTTAGCAACAAAAAGTTACATTATTAAAAAGTATAAAAAATACTAATAATAAAAATTAATCTAATTATTTAAAAATCCAACAAAATATCAAAAAACGGCAAAAAAAACCCACATCTGCTGCTGGTTGGCTTGCAGATGTTGTTGCTCCGCCAAAAGACTCAACTGCGAAGCATTGTCGCCATTGGTGTCAGAGGATGCTGATTCACTGATGTTGTTGATTGGCATTTTGTCCATTTTCTCTGGGTAATTTCTGTTCGGAAAATTTTAAAAATGCGAAAAATAAATTTTTATAGCGATCGTCGCAGAAGCGGGGACGGGGACCACTTAAATTTAAATGGCAAAAAACTACAAACAAAAAAATATAAAATTATGAAAAAACCTTAAGATTTATGAAAAGACCTTATGAAAAAATTTTCGACCTGACAAT
>LDKF01005206.1:0-13052 GCA_001026735.1 Rotylenchulus reniformis | reverse complement strand
TGAGGATTTGGGCCCTTTTTCTTAAGAAATTTGACAATTTTTTTTAGTAATAAATTAATAATTTTTGGGAAAAATAAGGCAAAATAAGGCAGCTGAAGGAAATAAGGCAAAAATATGGCAAGGACCCCCTTTTTATGGCAAATGCCTTAAAAATAAGGTAAAAAAACCACATTGGCTTTGATAATTAGGTGTGATAATAATGTGTGTACAGGAAACGTTGCACAGATCGAAACACACCACAGATGTGCACTTATTTAAGAATGGACAATGGACCCTTAGTAAGGGTTCCTTACATCCATTCTTCAATTCAGTTTTAATATTTGTTGGATAAATAATATTTGCTGCTATGTTGTGATTTTGGAATCCTAATCCTTACATATAAGACAGAATCAATTTAAAAAAGTTCTTTGATCGTTTGGCATATTAAGTTCTTCATATTTCTCGCAATCAAATAATTAATTGACAATTGATTTAATGGTTTCCATTGAACAATGAATTCCGCTGACTGTGACTGTGAGATTCCTTTGAACTTTTTAGTTTCCATCATTACATATTTTTCGGATTTCGGATCTTTAAATTATTAGTTTCCACAAATATATTCAATCGCAAATGTCCCGCTTGCTCAACTGTCTCATCGCCCTCACCGTTCTGATCACGCTTTCCGCGATGATCGATGCCACTGGTTTTCCGCCATCGTGCCCTTGCGGTGGCGGCGGAAGTAGCTGTGGTGGTGGCGGCGGGGGAGGTTGCGGATGCGCCGGTGGCGGAGGAGGCTACGGACGACGCAGAAGGCGCGAGGCGGCAGTGCAACCGCACTACAAGGCGGACGAGACCCCGTGTCCTCAGGCCGCGTGGAAAGAGATACTTGAAGAGGTCAATTTTGTAACTTAACGACCGGCTGGTCCAATTGGTTTTAAAAAATAATTAAAACGCTATTGTAAAAATTCTATATGCTTTATTTGGCACAAGTTTTTAGCATCATATTATGATCTGCCATTTGTAAAACTGAAAAGTTACAGTGATGGTAGTATGATAGTGAAATTGTCATCTCTGAATATGATAATAGTTCAGGAATAGGTTTTTTTACTTTAAGATACTCTTAATAAGCTCAATGATAAATTCTAACACTTTGTTCACAATTTTTTGTCCAAATATGATCTTATTAGGTATATACATGGTATCTATACATAATCTCGAATACAGAATCTGCAATTTGAACATGGGTCACGATTTAGGCAATCCAGTCCGACGATGCGGTCGCATCGGTGAATGCCATCCAGACCGGCTTGTTCCGCCGCTACAATAACCAGAAGTTCTTGGTGACCTGCGCAACTGCGGAGGAGAAAACTGGCCCGAGTCCCCCGACCACCGGCAACAAAGTCCACTTCAGCTCTTCCGGTGACGCATACTGTAACCATGTCAAGGAGCGCGTATGGTGCCAGGCAGTGGCATTGAGTGCCTGAAAAGGAGGAAGGAAGTCGTTGCGATACAATAGCACCGATATTTTATTTTAAAATAACCAGATTATAATTTTATTATAGTGCAATTATCACTAATAAATAATGGCAAATAAAAATAATATATTAATAAATGGCGCATTTAAATAACATTTTTTATAGGTTTGTTTTGCATATATTAAAAGTAAAATCTATTTTAAGTTTATGAGGTACTTGTGCAGTTACTCCTCCTGAAATTTTTTTTTCATTTATTAGTTTCTCCTAACATTTAGCAATTTTCGAATTGATCCGGGGGTTTTCACATAAACTTAAGTATTCTGCGGTCGCCAGCATGTGTCCGGGTTGCACGATTTTCGGAGGTCGGATGTGTACATTGGAACGAAAAGCACTGTCTGACCTCCTTTTTTCCTAATTGAACTTCGGCCAGGAAAATTCGTCAGCGGAAAATCCGTCAGTGAGAAAATTCGTCAGTGGGAAAATTCGTCAGTGGGAAATTTCGTCAGTGGAGATAAATTTTAAAAATATTTGGTTAAGTTCATAAATTCGCTAGTATATAATGGGCTTTTAAAAATGCAAAGTAATCATTTTTATTCAAAATCATACGAACTGATGTTAAAATCAGCGCGAAAAATCCATAGAAATGAAATTCTTTTTCCTCTATGTATTTATTCACTTTTTATGTGTTATTTTGCAAGAAGGTATTCGCTTCAAAAGATCATAAAAAAGTCCATTTCTATCGATAAACTATTTTAATTTTAGGCCTTGGAGCGAAGTAAGCCATGTCCATCAAATATGTCCCAGATATATTACTTAAATTGGTTCAATAAGTTTAGTACGATTAAGTTTAATACGATTTATCATTTATCCCAATCAAAAATACATCCCACACGCCATGCCAGCCAGGCTTTAAATATAAAAAACAGAAAAAATATTGGCAAAGTTATTTTATTTTGATAAAATAATAAAAATCTTTAATACTAAAAAGGTTACAAAAAATTTTTTTTGAAAATTTACTTTGAAATTTTTTCAAAAGAAATTTTTCAAATTTTACCCTTCACTGATAAATTTCTTATGGCAAAATTCGTTCGATAAACAGAGGTCAATACTCACTGACGAATTTTCTCACTGACGAATTTTCATGGCGCCTTGAACTTAGAACAGAGAAGCAGAAAATGTGAAAGGAAGGGAGAGAGGCGAAAAAGAGACATGACACATGTGCTCATTATGAGGCATAATTTTACTGTAGTTCAATGGCTTGCTTTTCGTTCCAATGTGGACATCCGACCTCTGAAAGTCGTGCAACCCGGACACAGCCGGCGACCGCACTATAATAATGTAATAATAAAATAATATTTATGCGCTAAATTCGAATCCGATATAAGAACTATCGTATGATTTCATCAATTTTATGTTTTAAATTATTTTAAATTTATTCTTTGTATTTGTATAGTACCAGACTATTATAAAAATTGAATAAAAGGTAAAAGACGACAAAATCTTCGATTGCTGAAATTATACGACAAATCTAACATCAGATATGAACTCAGCGCTTCAGAAAACCCCCGGATCACTTCAAAATTTATTAATTTAGCTAAACAAAAAGTTGAATAAATTTCCAAATTGCACAAATACCGTATATGGTTTTGATTCAGTTTTTAGAGGTTTCTTCATTTTAATGCTTATATTTGTAAAATATCAACGGTTAATATCTTTTTTGTCATGCAAATACATAAATTTTTCTTAAATTTCTATTTTAAATTTTATCTCCTCTTTTATTTATGATGTTAAGCCAATTTTCAAAAAAATATATATATTTCAAATGTAACAATTCTTTATCCAACTAGTTAATATCCCTAATGATCTCTGTTTCAGTGCCTAAATAAGTTCCGATCCAAATCGTGTTGATAAGCGATGATTAATGAGGTGTGACCATGAATAAGCTTTCGCCCGAATTCGGGAAAACTTGAATAATCCCCCACCCATTTGTCAATTTTGATCCACCAATAATTGTTTCGGATTATTTAAATAGACCGAAATAAGTCTTATTCTGATCAGTCTTTAACTCGAAAATCAAAAATGTCCCGATTCCTGCGCTCTGTGATCACCCTCACAGTTCTGATCACTCTGATTTCCATGATTAAAGCAATGGGATTCCCTAAGCAGTCATGTGGTTGCGGAGGAGGTGGCGGTGGTTGCGGCTGTGGTTGCGGTGGTGGAGGCGGTTGTTGTGGACGCAGAAAGCGTGAAACAGAGACAGCAGCTGTACAACCGCATTACAAGGCGGACGAGACGCCTTGTCCCCAGACAGCTTGGAAAGAAATTTTGGACGGGGTTGGTGCCAAGACAAGGGAGTGTATACAGCAGGGTAACTTTTGGGTACTTGGGGGTTTATTGTCCCCATTACCATAAAATGGGAAGCAAAAATCTGTAGCAGGGCTTTCCTCCGTTATTTCGATCTTTGGGAAATTAAAGATTCCTAGCGAATAATTTATTTATTTTGATGAGCAAACCATTGGTATCATTTGATACTCTAATGTGGTGCGATACAATACAATGTAAATGCAAATATGGATGTAAGGTATGATGGTGAATAGTCAATAAACGAAGTCATCGGGCAAAATAACATTAAACAAAATAAAAATAATGTTAGTGTCATCCAGAAATTTTTATAAAGTTTAGGCTCTAGCTCTAGCAAACCATAGAAAGGGTGCTTAAAATTTCATCGTTGGAACTCTTTCTAAGGCCATACTCCCCAATGATGCCGTTGCTTCCGTGAGCTCCATCCAAGTTGGTCTCTACCGACGCTATCCTGATCAGAAGTTCCTGGTGACTTGTGCATCAGCAGATGAAGCAGCAAAGAACAACGCCAACCGTGTCCACTTCAGCTCTTCTGGCGATGGATACTGTAACGTTGTCAAAGAACGTGTTTGGTGTCAGGCTGTTGCGTTGAGCGCTTAGCTCGATTTTGGGTTACTAATAGAGCGATTCCGTAGGTAAAAATCAGGCAATGGGTCATTGTTGGCACGATTATGGAAATGCATCATCATACTGGCCTTTATTATTAAACTCCGATCGATCCAACTCATTTATCGCCTTTGTATATTATTTCACACAATTAACATGGTTGTAAGTAAATAATACCGCATCATGAAATTGTTAAATGAACTTTTGGATTTTTGGCCCCCATCCATCACCAAATTAATCTTGCTCGCGTCTTCTGACTATCTCCTGGGCCTTCGACACGGTTTTTCGCGATGACTGGTCATCCATCCCGAACCTTTGCTTCACCCAATCCATTACATCTTCCGTGCTGATCTTTGGCAATTGATCGCCCAAATAGGAGACAACCGTATTCAGTAATTTGGAGCTCTGAAAGTGGGATTAATTGTGTTTGGCTGGTGAGATTTGCATCTCCTTTTCTTGATTAATTTTTTATCCTCTTTTTGAGAATTTGTTTCCAGTCTCCGTTGAATTCCATTTTGTCCAATCCAAATTTCATATTTTAAAAATCACTAATCCTCCTCCTGATCCTCTAAATTAATAGACAACTTGCCAAACTCGGCCCCTCGCCCTCGTCGTCTTCGGGCTCTTTGTGTGCCGGCCGTCCTCTATTGCCACCCCTTGTCGGGGGACGACGGGTCGATGCTTCTTCTTCTTCGCCCTCTTCTTCCTCCTGCTGTTTGCCTTTGTGGCTAGCCCTTCCCTGTACCGAAAAATTACAAATTTATTATTGCGAAATATCATTAATAGGGCTCGACATTTTAGGGAAATCCCTATTTTTTTTTAAAGTCATGGAATCGTAGGGAAACGCTCAGAAACGCGTTTTTAGACATATTTAAACGTATTTTGATGAACTTTTTTTTCCCTATTTTCCCTATTTCTATAAGCGCGGCTAAATTTTTCCCTATTTTCTCCCTTGGCTTATTTTTTAAGAAATTCTTCACAAAAATGCAATAAAACCCTAAAATTTTAGATTTTTTGGAAAATTTTTTAGTTTTTTCCGAAAATTTTTTGGGAAAATTTTAGTTTTTTTCTTTTTTTTTCTTTTTCAGTTTTTTTCTAAAAATTTTTCAAATTTTTTTTCACACATTTTTGAAAAAAATTCAAAAAACTTTTTTAATTTTTTTTATTGGAAAAAAATTTGGAAAAATATATCATTTGCAATTGTGAGAAGCGAGAATAAATTTTTGGACAATTTTCTTTCTTAATTCAAAAAAAATCCCTATTTTTGCTTAATTTTTGCCTATTTTCGCTACCTTTCTCCCTATTTTCTCCCTATTTTGGCCTTTTTTTGCTCCCTAATAGGTCCCAATTTTGGCTTAGGGGAATTCCCTAAAATGTCGGGCCCTAATCATTAAGGTTAATTATTTTTGCAATATGTATACATATTTTGAACTAAAGGGACCCTGGGAGAAGATTGTTCAAATACGTTATAATCAAAATATAGAAGCTAATGATGAAAAGATTATTTTTCAGATTTTAGAGTCTTTTCCTCTTATCTAAAATAAATTAAAAATCATAAAAATTTATTTTTGAATAGTTTTATTTATTAAGTAAGACAGCCTAAAAGATATGAAATAAGGGATTATTCATGAAACGGACGAAAGTTTGAGACATCATTTCTGAATCATTCATGTTTTCCATTTTTGGTTTTTACCGTCGGTTGGGCCTCCTCGTCCTGCTGCCCTTGTTCGCCCTCGTCTTGTGCCGGTTGTGTTCGGTGTCCGCCCTTCGCTGGAGGACGCCCCTGGGCCGAAGATGGACTGGCCAGAAAGACTAGCAGAAGGAGAACCGAGCAAAACAGAAGGACCAGGCCAAACTTGGCCATACTGCGAAATTAGCAAAAGGGAAGCAACTGGCCAAACTGGAAGGGGAAATTGGAAGGGAAACTGGGATTAACAGTAAATTTTGAAAAAGATGGGTGAGAATGAAGTTGATGTTGATTCTCTGATGAATTAATTTTGAGTTAAATTGATTTTGGACCCTGATTTAATTAGGGCTGAATTCCCATTTCTATCAGGAAACAATACTAGTTAAATTTCATTACAAAATTTTTAGGGTTATGGAACTGATTGGAGAGACGATAAAAACCCCAATGAAATTTTGATCGATCGATGTTGCTCAACATCCACTGTGGGAATGATTGATCATTTCCACTATAAAAGCACAATCAACCGGATCTGAAAGGGTTCGACGAATGTTCGGTTGATTTCTCAACATTACCTTGATGAGATGAGTAACCAAATGCACACTTTAAAGTAAATAATTGTTATTGCGGGGGATGGTTTATACTTTTTTAACCTTTTTGGTGAAAAACAAGCAATATTTTTTATCCTTTATTGAATCACACACGACATAAAAGCAATCTTTATAGTATGTGAGTTTTTTTCATATGGTCCACAGAATGATGCTTAATAATTTTTTGAACTTTTTGAATGAATTTCCCCACATGGGAGTGAATGTTTAACTTTTGATTTATCTGCCTAATCCTTAATCCATTCGTTGTATGCCTCTTGGTTGTCGAGCCTGATTAAATGAATTAAATAATTTTTTTATGATTTTTTTGCTTAACCTTCTCCCTGGTCTCGTGGCTGCCGTACACATACGCACAATTGGGTGCCATTGGCACAAACTTTCCCGCGCCCATTTGCGCCTTCAATTGGCCATCTTGCCAAACAATTTGCCCGCCGGCTATAGTCACCTCGGGAACTCCTCGCACCTCCATTCCCTCTGAAAATTTATTTGAATTAACAAACAAGAAATTAAGTTTCCATTATATTACAAAATTAAAATTTTTTTAATTGATTGATATCGTATATGGTATAAATATATGTGTGTGTGATTAATAAAAAATGTGTGAATGAATAATCAGGGTAATGTTGCAGTATTTTGTCTACATTAGGAAATCCACAATCTGCTGTTGTTTCAAATTTTTGTCTCTCATCAATAGGGGCCGGATTTTTATGCTTAAAATTTCCAAAATATGCACAAAATATGCGCAAATTTTTTGAAAAATATGACCTAAAAATGCAAAAATTTTGCCTAAAAAGCAATTCTTTACTATTTAAAGTGTTTTTTTGCATATTTAAGGCCTTTTTAGGTTAAAATTAACTTTGATACCTTTTTTGCATTGATGGCCTTTTTCATGCCTTTTTGGAGTGAAAAACAATGTGATTTCTTAAGAATTTTGCCATTTTTATTTGAAAATTATAATAGTTTAACCATTCTGGAATTTTTCAAAATTGCCAAAAAAATGAAAAATGTCCAAAAAATTTCAAAAAATTCAAAAAAAATTCTCAAAATATGCAAAAATTTCTCAAAAAATGCATATTTTTCTCAAAAAATGCCCAAAATATGCTCAAATATGCGCAAAATATGCGAAATATGCAAATATGCACAAAAATCGAAAATATGCAAAAATATGCAGTTAGAAAACCATTCTAGAGCGTTCAAAACATGCTAAAAACATGTTTTACGTGATTTTCAGGCCGTTCTGAAGCTGCAAAAAAAATATGCATTTGCATAAAAATCCGGTCCCTACTCATCAATAAAAAATTACCAAAAATGTTTTGGTCCACAGCTTGATGGTGAGTTTTTGCGGAGATGGTCCTTTTCCGGTTTGGGTTCCAAATAACTATGTCCGCATCGGATCCCGTCGCTATACGTCCTTTCCGCGGATAAATGTTGAAGATTTTGGCGGCCGTTGAGCTTAACAAGAAAATTCAAATTTTTTGTTTTGTGAATTGCTAAAATTATTTTAATGGAATAAGTTGTCGCCGATGTTAGTGGACTCTGCACTTTGTACTCTGTCACAGTTACTACCTTGTCACCGCCACAAATCGCATCGGGTCCAGCTTGCCCGTGCACACCCCCTTCTCCCACACCACCGACATCCGGTCCTCCACTCCGTTGACGCCATTCGGAATTTTGGTGAAATCACCCTTGCCCATGCGCTTTTGCTGACATGTGAAGGTGCAGTTGTCGGTGGCCGTCAGTTGCAGTTGGCCGCTAAAATGCGAATATAAATTTATGTAAGAGCTAAAACCTAAACTAATTGAATTTGAATTAAATAATACTAAAAATTGGACAAGTGAAAAAATATTTTTTAGACCTATTTTTCCCCATTAAGTGCTATACTATCCGTTGGATACACGGGGGTCACTGTTTGAGTCCTTTTCCTTATCAATTCTTTATTCTTCTTTTTGGATCTCCGATTATGCAATCATTAGGTAGGTTTGATTAATATTTTATGAGTCCATGAAATTTGTTCTTTGTTCGGAATTTATGTTTGTTTTTGGCACCCAAAACTGATTTTAATTTCGGCTCACTAACCACCACCAATTCACTTTTGAGCTCACCAGGCCAACAAATCCATCAGAGCTTCAGGAGTTGTCGGATCTCGGCTCAAAGGAGGCCTGAATTCCAATTTTTCAAAAGAAAACCGCGAAAAGATTTCAATTAACTGACGATAAAACAAAGCGGGCTGCATGGTCATAGTTTTCATCGTAATAGTGGTGACCATCCACTGCCAACCCGGCAGCGATAGGCTCCCCGAATACGATGAGACCCCGTTGGCGATGGGCCGAAATGGCCCTGGCAGCACCTGTGGCCAAAGGGGGGAATTTTTATCTCAAAATAAATATATTATTAGAACTATGTCTAGGGAAGTTATGATCGATTTTCCAACCATTCCCCTTTCCCATGGGGTTGGTCCTAATTCAGCTATAATTGGACCTTCGGACCTTTGGTCATCACATGCACAACATACAACGGGCAATTGGCCTGTTCGGCGATTGCGCAGGCCCGATTCGTGGCCTCGGCCTCAAGCTAAGAGGAATATCCAAAAATTACAAAGCAATTAACAATAAATCTAAGCACCCAAAAGTTCAACCTCTTCTGGTCGAGATTGAGTGTGTCCTAAGAGTGTAAAAATTATTTTTTAAGGCAAAAATCCTTTGGTATTACCTTCAGGTCCAGTAATGCCAACATTCAGCAGTTCTTTTTGTTTCTCAGCAATCACGGGACCATTCTCCGCGTGCACTCGGGCCAAAGCCTTGAGATTTGCACAATGCTTCAAACCCTAAAATTGGGGAACATTTGATCGGATCAAAAGATGATTGGTAGAAATTTGATCTGAAAAATTAATTAAACGATTGTATAACTTGACCCTTATTGCTAGTTTCCTAACCTGGTAAAATTCCTTGTCGTTAACCATAAATACTCCTTCATAGGCCAGGAAGAACTTGAACGAGTTGATTCCTTGGGATGTGATATATATTATAATTATAAGTTTAGTTTAGAATTAAAAATAAAAATTTAAATCTTTAAAAAAAACAACAAAATCGCAAAATCATTTAAAAATTCTCACATCAATAGGCTAGGTATGTTAATTTACCGTATTCCGGCTTCACCACCTCTCCCATCTCGGCCTTGACCTTGTCATTCCAAATCGTGATCCCCATAGATAGGCCGAAATCACAGCACACCTTACCAAGATATGTATGGTACAAGTACATACAGTAATCCTTTCTCAACACTAAACACCCACTTTCGGGTCAGCCCAGCTGCGCCATTGACGGTAAGCCTCCAATGGCGTCTGTTGCTTGGTTGGTATCACAAAGTCGATGATCTATCAGCGGGAAATACCAAGGATTGGGATACGGTAACCCTTCCATACCATAGTTGTACCACCGGCAAGTGCGGCCCTAGTTCCATGGTAAAAGTCGTCAACTGAAACGGTGCCCATGAATGGAAGTTGCATGTGTGTCTGACAATGTAATTATTCTTGGTACTGATCCAGATAAATGGTATACTGTATGTCATACATGGGGATCAATTCCTATAAAAATGAAATGTCTGTTTTAATTGGGATTTGGCCAAAGTAACCTCCCGGAATGATAAATCGGTCCGAGGCGTTAATCCGCTGAATTGATCCGTTTTCCAGCGCATTTTTCAATTCTTCCCCAAGTCCTGCTCGGACTTCTCTGTTAGAAACACAATTGAAATTAAAAAACAATTTATTTACGCTATTTTGCCGTCCTCGACCAACACATCCGCCTTCATCATGGCGTCATCGTTCACCACGGTTCCTCCTACTATCAACAACTTTTGACCCATTTTCTGTTCAGCTAATGTTCCTGGTAATAGGACAAATTGGACATCATAGATTTTGAAAAATTGAAAAGAAAAACCAATCAAAAAATAGAGAAAGAAGTATTAATATATTGGGACTTGGTTGGAGGAGTGAGTAATTAGGTATGTCCGATAAATATTCCCAACTTTGAGTCCCCATCTCTCCCCTCCTCCATTCAATCAATACTCCTCCATTCAATCTCTCTGCATCTTTATCGGCCATTAAAATGTGGGGTAAATTTGAAATTAGAGACCTTAATCATAATCAGCTCAGATAAGAAATAGGTACACATGTGATGGAAAAATACCAAATATATTTATTCAAATTTTTGTTGTTCAAGTGTATGGATCCATCAAATAGATATCTTTTCAAATACTTAATACTTTATAAATGGGTTTTGTATTAGGACCTTGGTTCGACTTAGCAAAATAAACCCTAGAATCAAGGGGAACAATTCAAGACATCACTGTTGATTCTATGACTTGGTTAATGATTTTAGTGAGTCCTGATTAAATTTGAGTGGACAAAGTTTGGATCATTGATCAGATCACCACCATCTGTTTCTGTTGTTGTTGTTGTTCCTGTCCTTCTGCTGCTGTTGTCGGTTTAGGGATCCGCTTGTTGAGCTGGCGGAGTGCAGCGACCGATGAAGTCGCCCATCCGCGAAGGTGGACAGGGACAACGCGGGCACCGCCTCCAGCTGCGGGTTGTAAGCGCTGCTCACCGTCCGGATGGAGTGCCGCAATTCATCCGCGTCAGCCCATTCCGGAAAGTGGCCATCCCGTTGAAACAGCGGGATCAGCTCCGGAGGCCAAATGCCTTCCTGAAGAGGAGTTGTCATTTTATTCTATCTCGAAACTGATTGAATTCTTGTGAAAATCCAAAATATAGGTAGTTTGGAATTATGGGGTATCAAAAATAACATCATTCTATTTACTAATTAGGAAAACATTATGTTATGATTCTTACCAGGAACACATAGTTCTGTGGCACTCTGTCGATGTGGCCTTCCTTGACAGCGATGGCATTGTCCACCATCTGATCCAGGTCTACCTTGTCCAATGCATCCGCACTGATCCCGATCGCTTGTCCCACAGCGGCGATCAGATCGCGCACTGTAACACTGCAAAATGTTTAAAGAAATATTTCATCAAAGAATTTCCGTTTTGTGCCAAACTGTTTTCCGTCGTAAAAGAAGCTGGCATGGGCAATGTTTGTTGCGCGTTTTCCCAAATAATACAGTTTCTTCACGTAGTTTGAGCCAATATCTATTGAAATGTTTAGAACATCATCAATCATAGTCTAATACCTAATGCAATTGTGGACATGGCAAGGCCGATGCACATGTAGATGAGCACAATGGGGACGAAGGAGTTGCTAAAGATGAAAATATACTGTACAGTAATATAACGAAGATGTCAATTGGACTAACTTTTCCGGGATCAAGTGGCCATATTCGATTGCCGTAAAGCACAGATAGGAGTAGAACAAGCCATCGATGAACTCGGATTGACCCTTCAACAACGGGAGCAGCAGAGCGCCGACAGCCTTAATTAAATAATTTTGAACCTCTAAAATTGGATCAAATTTGCACCAAATAGGCGAGCACCACGGCGGCCATGGTGAAGGGCGAAATTTGTTTGGCCGCCTCCTTGTCCTCTTCCTCCTCGTCCTCATAAAACCATGGATTGATGGAGATGGTGTCCTCCTCGCCCTCCACTTCCTCATCGCTTTCCTCCTCTACGTCGTCCGCAAAAAAGTAACGACGCCGTCGTCTTCCACCAAAGGGTGTAAATTCACCTCTGGTAAAATATTAAAAATACAGGATGAATGAAAGGTGTTGGGTCGTTTTAAAAAAGTGCCAACCTTAAAATGTTCTCCAAAAACTTTTTTAAAATTTACTAGGCCAAAACTTCCAGCTACAAAATTGTGCAAAATTTTATGCTCTATCTTCTGGTATTTTTAGTTTTTTTGAAATTTGAAACAAAGGTTAGAACTCTATTTCTCGATATTTTTGAAAAATTTCGAAATTTTTGTTCGAATTTCGATTAATTAAAAATACTAGGAGATAGATAAAATTCTTCCCTATTTTGTCGCTGAAATTTTTGGCCTAGAAAGCTTATAAAAAGTTTTTGGAGAGCATAATGGGTTTTGGGACTTTTTTAAAACGCCCATTATGGCTTTTTTAAACGCCATAGCACCGAATGAAAGACAAGCGAAAAAAGTACAAAACATTTCTTATTAGCTCTAGAAGCCAACATAAAAATTCCATCAAAAAATAAATCCTATAAACCCTGATCTAATAATAATAAGAACATCGGTTCAGTAGATCTATGCCGGACTATCCATAAAATTCAGAGAATGATTTGGCAAATTTGTATGCCGAACTGAGTGATCACCTGCAAAGGCGTCTGATCACTTCGCAAATGCGCTCTCTCTGTCGTTTCTGACAATAATGGCGC
>LDKF01005204.1:1449-14247 GCA_001026735.1 Rotylenchulus reniformis | reverse complement strand
TTTAAATGCCAAAGAAAAATAGAGAAAGAGAAAAAGATTATAAAAATGAGAGAACGGGCAGAAAAAGAAAAAGAGAAATAGCCTTATGTATAAGAATTCCGCTTCAAAATATAGATTTTTTAAACGGGTTGAAAGATACCTTATGGCAAAAACTGTACAGTTAAAATGTTTTTTTACCCTGCACTGAAAATATGAAAAGCCTCTGAAATAAAAAATCGAATTACAAAACGCAGACAACAAAACAACGGATGCTGCGGAATTAGGTCTTTCGTAAGCCGCTGTTATGTAGTTAGCGCACACATATCCTCTTTTTTCTCTGCTGCGCTTTGTTTTCTCTCATGCTCATTTTCTCTACCCTGTGTTCTCTCTCATTTTCTGCTTCTTTTCGCAATTAGAATTGAGAAGAAACCACTTTTCTTTTCAGTGGCGTTTGCTAGATAGACATAGTACATTTCCTCGGTCAACTTCAGGGTAAAAAAACATTTTCACTGTAAGTGCCAAAACACCAACCATATTAAATACATATGTTGTAGCCGATTCTGAATTTCAGCCGATTTCGAAATCGGCTAGCCGATTCTGAAATGATTCAATATCGGCTAGCCGATTCTGAAATAGTTCAAAATCGGCTAGCCGATTCTGAAATAGTCATGGTTGGTGCAGTGGATGTGTCAAAATTACACTCATCCCATGGGTCGTGGGTTCGAATCCTCAGCGAGGAAAATGATTTCTATGGATTGAAAGAAGCCTGAAATCAATGAAAAAATAATAAAAAAAAAATAAATAATTAAGTATTTTACTAAATTATTAAAAAAAGCAAAATCTGATTTTTTCAGATTTATTCCATTATAAGTGCACAAAGGGGGATCATGTGGGTGGTATTCGCCATTCGCATGGGGGAAAATTCGAAAAAATTTATCAAACTTTTTAAAAAAATGGCTCTATTTTCTCAAAATTTTCTCCGGCCTATCGGCTTGGCTGCGGCAGTTGGTAGCTAGCTGGAAACTCTCCCCAAAGACATACACGCCAAAAAATTCTCTTTTAGCGATTTTTGGTCATTCGCAGCGAAAATGGGCATTGACCCCCTGCACACCCGCCTCGGACTGTGTCGATTCATCGTCGCCGATTCATCTCCGACACTATTCATCCCTGCCGATTCATCGCCCCTTTTTCTAGGGTCATTTCACCGCCCAATTTTTTTTTGCCCAAAACAATTTTCCGCAGGCCATAATTTGAGAGGCCTATGATTTTCAAAAATTTTCAGATTATTTATTTAGTAATAAGGATTTTATTTAATAAGGATTTTCAAAAAAAGGATTCGAACCCACGACCCATGGGATGAGTGTAATTTTGACATATCCACTGCACCAACCATGACTATTTCAGAATCGGCTAGCCGATTTTGAACTATTTCAGAATCGGCTAGCCGATATTGAATCATTTCAGAATCGGCTAGCCGATTTCGAAATCGGCTGAAATTCAGAATCGGCTACAACACATATACAAATTAAATTTGGTTGCAAATTTTTATCATGCAGATGATGATGAGTTTGATGAGTATGAATTCATTGGCTACCTATCTGAGTCCCGAATGATCCGAGTACCGAATCAGCCATAACTTTTTTCTAAAGGCTTGTTAGACCAAAACTTCAAATGTCAAATATATGCAGAATTTTATGCTCTACATTGCTGTCAATACGGTTTTTTCGAACTCCTTCGAAAAAACCGTCTTGACAGAAATGTAGAGCATAAAATTCTGCATATATTTGACATTTGAAGTTTTGGTCTAACAAGTCTTTAGAAAAAAGTTATGGCTGATTCGGTACTCGGATCATTCGGGACTCGGAGCGGTAGCGAATTCATTAAGGTTAAGGACAAAATGGTGGAATCTGGAATTCATCTTTCACTCAACCTTGGTTGGTAATTAGTAGAGATGGGATTTTTAGTTTGTAAACTATTTTTTGCTGGATAGTTTATGGCCAAATATGTATAGAAAACATATTCCTAAAGTTGTTTGATGCATTTTCGAGTGACTTTTTGTCAACTATTTCCAACTATTTCAAGTTTTTAGCAACTAATAGTTTTTTACCAACTATTTTGGGTTTTTAGCAACTATTTTGTAACTATTTTGGTATTTTTGGGCAAATTTTCTAGAAAAATGAAAATTGGGAAGATTTTCTAAAATTTTCAACGAAAAAATGAAAATTTTCGCAAAAATTCAAGATTTTCAAAAAATTCGAATTTTCAAACTTTCTCGCCGGCACCAACCTATTTCTTAAAGATGGGTTTAAAATTTAAATCTTTAAATGCCAAAATTTTCTCTGGCGGCCCACCATATTGGGGGTTGTCGGAGCTTCTCATACAGTGGAATTTTGCATACGTCAAAAAATTGAATAGTTTTTTAAAGAAAAAAAGGTCTAAAAACTCGGAATTTTCTTCAACAGACTGGACCAACACTCCTTAATACAATGGAATTTCTTCAGAAAAAGCAAATTTGACCAATTCTTTAAAAATCATAAAAAAGCGAAAATTTTCTTCTAAATTCGTTTTTTCTTTGCTCGCCGGCGAACGGCAACCCCTCAACCCCCCCCCGAAAAATTTTCCTGACTAATCTTTGCTCCAAAAATCTCGAAATAAATCGTATTTGCCTTTTTGAGAAATATTGATGATTTTACATAAATATATTACGGTTTTTTGATGGTAAAATAAAAAATTCATACTGTACCGTAAATCTTGGATTTTTTAGCAACTATTTTGCGTTTTTTAGCAACTATTTTGGACTTTTTTAGCACCTAATATAGTAACTATTTTGATGGTTGTTAGCAACTAAAAATCCCATCTCTAGTAATTAGTGATACATGTATGTGTGTAATTGATAAAATGATAAGGGGCTTGTTTAGTTACTCCCCTTCACAATCCATCAAAAAACAAAAGGGATCCCTCTTATTATTAGAGGTACTGACTGATAATAAATTGTAAAATTGTTGATAATGCGGAAAATGTTATGGCCCACAACTCAATTTTGGCCCCTTCCATCAGCCCCGAATTGCCTTTTCAGACGGTCCTTGGGCCGATGGGTGAATCAGACCAGACCAGAGGGTTGGGGGTCAATCGATTTTTTTTGTTGGGGCGAAAATGGCGAGGAGGAGATGGTGTGGACTTGTGCGGAGTAGTGGCCGGATGGAGAGCGAAGAAAAAACGCCGGAGGGGCGGCGGAAAGGGGAAGAAGTGTTTTGAGCAGTGCTTCTAGGCCCCTGGCGTCAGTTGTTGGATGAGGAGGAATGAATGGGTTCAGAGGGGAAGGGCCAAAAGCATAAGAAGACGAAGGTGAAGGAGGAAGAGGAGGATGGGGGAGATGTAGTTGGTGCTAGTGGGAGAAGGGCACAGTCGAGACCGATCGGAAGCGATCGAAGGATCGGCTGCTGTTCATCTGTTGCGGGAAAGAAGCTGTTTTGAGGGAAGAAATGGGCGGTTGAATGGGGGGGAAGGCGGGAGGAGCAAGGACTGCAAAAAGCATCCGTCGGGATTGGAGGGATGATGAGTAGCGACGAGTTGGGGGGATGAACAGATGGGATCGCGGAATCGGAAGGGGCAACAACGCTCGGGGGTGTGGATTTTGTCGCTTTCGGTGGAAGGCCGAGCAAATGTGATGCGAGGTGCAAGGTTGGTTTACCATTGTTGCCCAGAGTCAGGTTGATCAATAATCTATTTCTGATCACTGATCAGTGTGACCAGCATTCGTTCTGGTGAATGGCCACTGTCTCATTTTCTACTTCTAAAAAGTAACTCACTCTTCCATCCAAAAATAAACATATTTAATTAGTACAATGCCCTTCGGCGGGTTTGGCACATTGGCATTGGCACTGATCAATTTCGTACGGAAATGAAGGGGGAACAGAGCGGAATACCAAGAGAGGAAGGGGCAGACGAAGCAAAAGCGGGCAAACATTGCCGGATAGTGAAGAGAAGAAGTATGCTCGCCAGAGGGGAGGGGAAAAGGGGCAAAAAGGAGTCGGAAGGATAAGAGCAAAAAGTAGCGGGAAGAGGGAAAGGAGCAAGGCGGACTCGCCACCCCCTCCCCATCCTGCTGTCCCCGTGCTCATCAGCCACCCACCGCCCCCTGCTGCTGCGACCGCGACGGCAATTTCCCCTCCGGCGCCATCCGTCGCCCCTCTACCCCACCCTCCGGCGAAGAATAAAAATATACACGGAAGAGGAGGAAAAGGGCAAAAATGGGAGAAAGAAGCAGACAGAAAGAGAGAGAGAGAGAGAGAAAAGAGAGAGAAAGAAGTGAGAGAGTGAAGAGCGAAGGGTAGCAGCCGAAACGAGAGAGAGAAAAAGAGAGAGAGAGAGAGAGAGAATTTTGGTGCATTTTTTGTACTATTGAATTGACAAGGGCGAAGGAGGCAGGGGGAGGACATGGCCATAGAAGGGAGGGGGTGGCTTCTTTGGAAAACGAATGAAGCGGGAAGCAAGCTTATTTGGACAATTTTGTTCCCTTTTGCGGCGAAATTCGATGGATTTTTCTGTTGCACTCTCTCGCCAGCTGTCTGCTTCTCTCGCCCTATTCATCGACCATTGTCTCTTTTCCTTTTTCGTCTGCCTTCCAGTGTCTATTGTTTTTATCACTGTTTCTTTCACCTTAAGCGAGCCAATCACCAAGGAGACATTGGAGGTAAAACGAGAGAGAAAGAAAAGTATTCGCGGTAATAGAGCGACCAAAGAGGGCAAAGAAGAAAAAATGCCCTCGGGGACCATCTTTGCTGATGAGAAAACTCTGAACCCCCAAAGCAAGCTTAGGGAAGAGAGAGAGAGGGAGGAGAGAGAGAAAAAGAAATGGGGAGAGAGAGAAAGGGGAGAGAGAGAGAGAAAGCGAAGGAAATTACTGAGATGAGAATGAATGGATTGAATGTGGACAGAAAAATGGATGGAATTGGGAGGTTGTACATTTATGGGAGCAAATGGCAAATTTAGAAACGGGTGGCCAAAAGGGGTGGCCAAGGAAGCTCTACTTTATTAGCTAGCAAAAGTAGCAAGATCTGCAGAATCCGCTCTGTAATATCTCCTCTCTCTAGAGATGACTACTTTATCCTATCCACATACTTTACTCTGTGCTTTTGCTCTTACAGTACTGCCTACTTGCCTACTCTACTCCTTACTCCACACCAACCTACTCGCATACTTTGTCACTTTCATTCCACATTCATCCTTAACAGTCCATTTGCACTATTCGTCATCATCCATCCATAATGATGTTTGTGTCTGTCCCGTTCCCACCCCCCCAGCATCCCCACTTAAAAACCCATCATTCGCCTATGGGTTTTCTGAGCAATTCTTTCCCGAATTCGCCACACAAAACACTGGTGGGTCGGTCCCCGCACTCCATAAGTACATGCCGTTCTTTGGCATTCACTATTGCCACCGTTTCTCTGTGGGATTTTTTTTTTGTGGATTTATCGACTTGAAGTTAAGCCGATATGGCGTTCTGTTCTAGTTTTAGCTACCCTTCCGGTTATACATACTTGGGTATTTGGTGCCTCAACATTTGCGACCAAGGACCAACTCAATTCAAACTCAACTTAAAATGAGATTGGTATAAAAAAACAGAACAAAAAATTAGATAAAGCCTATCGAATTGGTCCATCTATTTTGAAAACGTTACTTGGGAAAAAATGGTTTTGGCCAAATGAACAGACATTCGATTTGAGTTGATTCGATTGATGCCATTGGTCATTACCAATTGGGGATTTTGAGACAATAATGGTCGGGAAGGGAAGGAAAGACGGCGGGATTGGTGGATGGGAAGAAGAAGAAGAGGATGATGATGAGGAGGAAGAAGAATGTCGGAACACAAGGAAAGGGGGAAAAGGACAAAAAGTGCCTTTGGGGGNGCTCATCAGCCACCCACCGCCCCCTGCTGCTGCGACCGCGACGGCAATTTCCCCTCCGGCGCCATCCGTCGCCCCTCTACCCCACCCTCCGGCGAAGAATAAAAATATACACGGAAGAGGAGGAAAAGGGCAAAAATGGGAGAAAGAAGCAGACAGAAAGAGAGAGAGAGAGAGAGAAAAGAGAGAGAAAGAAGTGAGAGAGTGAAGAGCGAAGGGTAGCAGCCGAAACGAGAGAGAGAAAAAGAGAGAGAGAGAGAGAGAGAATTTTGGTGCATTTTTTGTACTATTGAATTGACAAGGGCGAAGGAGGCAGGGGGAGGACATGGCCATAGAAGGGAGGGGGTGGCTTCTTTGGAAAACGAATGAAGCGGGAAGCAAGCTTATTTGGACAATTTTGTTCCCTTTTGCGGCGAAATTCGATGGATTTTTCTGTTGCACTCTCTCGCCAGCTGTCTGCTTCTCTCGCCCTATTCATCGACCATTGTCTCTTTTCCTTTTTCGTCTGCCTTCCAGTGTCTATTGTTTTTATCACTGTTTCTTTCACCTTAAGCGAGCCAATCACCAAGGAGACATTGGAGGTAAAACGAGAGAGAAAGAAAAGTATTCGCGGTAATAGAGCGACCAAAGAGGGCAAAGAAGAAAAAATGCCCTCGGGGACCATCTTTGCTGATGAGAAAACTCTGAACCCCCAAAGCAAGCTTAGGGAAGAGAGAGAGAGGGAGGAGAGAGAGAAAAAGAAATGGGGAGAGAGAGAAAGGGGAGAGAGAGAGAGAAAGCGAAGGAAATTACTGAGATGAGAATGAATGGATTGAATGTGGACAGAAAAATGGATGGAATTGGGAGGTTGTACATTTATGGGAGCAAATGGCAAATTTAGAAACGGGTGGCCAAAAGGGGTGGCCAAGGAAGCTCTACTTTATTAGCTAGCAAAAGTAGCAAGATCTGCAGAATCCGCTCTGTAATATCTCCTCTCTCTAGAGATGACTACTTTATCCTATCCACATACTTTACTCTGTGCTTTTGCTCTTACAGTACTGCCTACTTGCCTACTCTACTCCTTACTCCACACCAACCTACTCGCATACTTTGTCACTTTCATTCCACATTCATCCTTAACAGTCCATTTGCACTATTCGTCATCATCCATCCATAATGATGTTTGTGTCTGTCCCGTTCCCACCCCCCCCAGCATCCCCACTTAAAAACCCATCATTCGCCTATGGGTTTTCTGAGCAATTCTTTCCCGAATTCGCCACACAAAACACTGGTGGGTCGGTCCCCGCACTCCATAAGTACATGCCGTTCTTTGGCATTCACTATTGCCACCGTTTCTCTGTGGGATTTTTTTTTTGTGGATTTATCGACTTGAAGTTAAGCCGATATGGCGTTCTGTTCTAGTTTTAGCTACCCTTCCGGTTATACATACTTGGGTATTTGGTGCCTCAACATTTGCGACCAAGGACCAACTCAATTCAAACTCAACTTAAAATGAGATTGGTATAAAAAAACAGAACAAAAAATTAGATAAAGCCTATCGAATTGGTCCATCTATTTTGAAAACGTTACTTGGGAAAAAATGGTTTTGGCCAAATGAACAGACATTCGATTTGAGTTGATTCGATTGATGCCATTGGTCATTACCAATTGGGGATTTTGAGACAATAATGGTCGGGAAGGGAAGGAAAGACGGCGGGATTGGTGGATGGGAAGAAGAAGAAGAGGATGATGATGAGGAGCAAAAGGTCTGCCGGATTTGAAGCTTTACTAAGAAAGACTGAAAACTTCCAACAAGAAGACGTTTGAGGTGTAGCAACATTTGGCCAAAACCAAAGTTGACCAAAAGAATGTCGGCCAAGACAGATTTTGCCAATTGTACCCCCATCAGCAGTTTCCTTTATGGCAGATTGGTCCCTTCCCCTCCCCCTCCTTCCCAACTAGTTGATCCCCTTATTTTGGTGAAAATGGACATATTTTATCGTCGCGTGATTCACTCTGCCAGCAGTTGTAGATTGTAGTTGTTACCTTGTTATGTTATTCATCATTCTCTTGTTCTCTCCATTTCTTAACACTTTTCCACATCCAAGTTGTGTTCATCCTCTTCCCATTTCTTCTTCCTCTTCATCCTTTATTTCTCTCTCTCTCTCTCTCTCTCTCTTTGCTGTAATTGTTCAATTTGGTCCATTTTTCCTCCGATTTGCGTCATTCGTCGCTCTGATCGNGGGGGGGGGGGGGGGGAAGAAGCCTTTGAATGCTTGGAACCTTCCTCCTGTGGCAATTCTGTGTCCTTTAACACCCTCACTGTCTCTCCAATGAATATCAATTTTTCAAATGATATGAAAGTGCCAATGGATATGTTTGGATCGGTGCTTTTTTGGTGCGAGAAGCGACATACTTGAACGAAAAAGTCAGAGGTCATCAACCCGCAAATAAAATAAACGATATTCTGATAAAAACTTGTGTAGTTTGGTTCATTGTTCACATTTTTTGGAAAATTTTAAAAGTTTTTTAGAGTTTTAAGGTTTTTGATGCCAACGAATTTGATATCAAATTATTTTTTGGTGCGAGGGGGAGGGGGTAAAAATTGAATTCAAAATAAACAACTGCCAAATAAATATGGAAGGATAATTAAAACATAATTCCCTCCCCCAAATTCCGGTAGACGCGATTCGTCCCATGGATTGTCAGAAATTCCTACATATCAAACATTGTTTTTTACGACCGCACAAAAATGAGGTCCATCAGCGAAAGGGGGCGGCTGGGGGATCATGTTTGGGTACTTTTTGACATTGCGCACCACCGATCACAATTTGATCATTACAATACATTTTATGAGCATTGATCCTTTCAAACGCGTCAATTTGCGCAAATCGAAAATAAAAGGTGCTCAGCGATGAATTTGCTCAGATTTATTGAACCAAAGGACTCATCGGGAATAGAAATTCGGGAACTGTGAGCTCTCTGGAATCCGGGACCACGGGAAAAGATCTTTAGAATCCGGATAGCGGGATTTGGTTAATTTTAAAGCGTCAAATTAAAAAAAACTAAGGATTAAGAAAATGGATGATGGAAGAGGAATGATGAATGGATTTGGAGGTGAAGAGCATTACGAAGAACGGATGAATGGGAGAAAAATGGGCACCAAATTGGGGAAGCAACGGCATCGGAGACAGGGGGAGATGAATGGGGCACAGGATGAAGATGAAGAGTATTGAAATTTGAAGGGTGGGCCAGGAGGAAAAGTGCTGTAAAGTGGTGGAGAGGAGGAAGAGGAGGGGGATAGGGGGAGACCCCTTCAGCTCCCAGAAAATTGGATGTGTTTTCGTCGCTGCTGTGAGAGGAAAAATTGTTTGAATGGCCCAGAATCGGAGCGGAACGGAAGGAGGAGGAGGAAGGAAGTACGGCGGGAGTGTTTTGGGTTTAAGACTCACTCAATTTTGGGGCCCCACAGAGAGACAGAAGTGATTAGGGGGAAGAGGGTACCGGGGTATTTTTCCGACAAAAATATTTTTCAAAGTTAGGAATTTCCGGATTTCGACCGCAATTCGAGAACTCCCACAAATGTGCTCAAAAGTAGATTTGACACATTCAATAGGGTCATGGGGGTGGAAGAAGACAATGTGTTCGGGGGGGGGGGGGGGGGGGAGACACGCGGGGTCAAGGACACTTCTTCTCCCCCTCCGTCCAACTCGTCCTTCCACATCTGCTGCTGTTGCTGGGGCCCATTCCCCCGAATTGGCCCATCTCCTGCTGCTGTGGTTTGCTCCAACTTCAAGTGGTTCTCATTCATTCTGAAATTCGAGACTTTCTCGATCGCGGAAGAGAAAAGGAAGGATGAGTTTTTTTTTCTTTTGGAGGGTGGAAGTGAGAAAAGTGGAAGAATTGAAAGTTGTTGGAGCAGCGGAGAAGAACGTGAAAAAGTGGGGAATGGGACGGGGAGGAGAGCCAGAAGAGGAGGAAAGGGATGTTTGGTGCTCTTCTTCTCTGCCTCGGTTCCCGACCCTGTCCATCCATCATCTGCCGGCTGATGGGAATGTTTTGCGAGTTCAAAAAACCGCAAAAATGGCATTCCCATAACGGCACAACTCTTATCTCTCCTCTCTAAAAGGAGCATTTTGTTGCATTTGGCCAAGAAAGGACAAATGGGCAAATCCATGATGAAGTGGATCTTCCAGGAAACACGAACCGTATGGAGGAGGGGAAGGTTCGAATCCGTTCTAATTTTTGTCCAATTTTTGCAAATATTCAACATTTCTTGCTGCTCAAATGAGTTGAAAAAATTGTAAAATTCAGACAGGAATTGTGAATATTGGCGATGATTGGACCCTTTAAAACTCTCGAACAACAAATGTTTCCCCTTATCAAGGGGACCAAAAATGGAAAAAAGAGTTATGACGGGAATGGCTCGTCCCGCCGATCTAATCTGACTGATCCCTCACCCTCAAATCGGACGGACCTTTCTTGCTCTTATCGCCCGATCAGAGCGACGAATGACGCAAATCGGAGGAAAAATGGACCAAATTGAACAATTACAGCAAAGAGAGAGAGAGAGAGAGAGAGAAATAAAGGATGAAGAGGAAGAAGAAATGGGAAGAGGATGAACACAACTTGGATGTGGAAAAGTGTTAAGAAATGGAGAGAACAAGAGAATGATGAATAACATAACAAGGTAACAACTACAATCTACAACTGCTGGCAGAGTGAATCACGCGACGATAAAATATGTCCATTTTCACCAAAATAAGGGGATCAACTAGTTGGGAAGGAGGGGGAGGGGAAGGGACCAATCTGCCATAAAGGAAACTGCTGATGGGGGTACAATTGGCAAAATCTGTCTTGGCCGACATTCTTTTGGTCAACTTTGGTTTTGGCCAAATGTTGCTACACCTCAAACGTCTTCTTGTTGGAAGTTTTCAGTCTTTCTTAGTAAAGCTTCAAATCCGGCAGACCTTTTGCTCCTCATCAATAGGCCAAAAAGGCTCCTCCGCGGGCCCTCCGCCGGCGGGGAAGGGCCACTCCTTCCCTCCCACCATCGAATTTGCCAACACTTTNGAATCCGTTCTAATTTTTGTCCAATTTTTGCAAATATTCAACATTTCTTGCTGCTCAAATGAGTTGAAAAAATTGTAAAATTCAGACAGGAATTGTGAATATTGGCGATGATTGGACCCTTTAAAACTCTCGAACAACAAATGTTTCCCCTTATCAAGGGGACCAAAAATGGAAAAAAGAGTTATGACGGGAATGGCTCGTCCCGCCGATCTAATCTGACTGATCCCTCACCCTCAAATCGGACGGACCTTTCTTGCTCTTATCGCCCGATCAGAGCGACGAATGACGCAAATCGGAGGAAAAAATGGACCAAATTGAACAATTACAGCAAAGAGAGAGAGAGAGAGAGAGAGAGAAATAAAGGATGAAGAGGAAGAAGAAATGGGAAGAGGATGAACACAACTTGGATGTGGAAAAGTGTTAAGAAATGGAGAGAACAAGAGAATGATGAATAACATAACAAGGTAACAACTACAATCTACAACTGCTGGCAGAGTGAATCACGCGACGATAAAATATGTCCATTTTCACCAAAATAAGGGGATCAACTAGTTGGGAAGGAGGGGGAGGGGAAGGGACCAATCTGCCATAAAGGAAACTGCTGATGGGGGTACAATTGGCAAAATCTGTCTTGGCCGACATTCTTTTGGTCANAGAATTGAAAGTTGTTGGAGCAGCGGAGAAGAACGTGAAAAAGTGGGGAATGGGACGGGGAGGAGAGCCAGAAGAGGAGGAAAGGGATGTTTGGTGCTCTTCTTCTCTGCCTCGGTTCCCGACCCTGTCCATCCATCATCTGCCGGCTGATGGGAATGTTTTGCGAGTTCAAAAAACCGCAAAAATGGCATTCCCATAACGGCACAACTCTTATCTCTCCTCTCTAAAAGGAGCATTTTGTTGCATTTGGCCAAGAAAGGACAAATGGGCAAATCCATGATGAAGTGGATCTTCCAGGAAACACGAACCGTATGGAGGAGGGGAAGGTTCGAATCCGTTCTAATTTTTGTCCAATTTTTGCAAATATTCAACATTTCTTGCTGCTCAAATGAGTTGAAAAAAATTGTAAAATTCAGACAGGAATTGTGAATATTGGCGATGATTGGACCCTTTAAAACTCTCGAACAACAAATGTTTCCCCTTATCAAGGGGACCAAAAATGGAAAAAAGAGTTATGACGGGAATGGCTCGTCCCGCCGATCTAATCTGACTGATCCCTCACCCTCAAATCGGACGGACCTTTCTTGCTCTTATCGCCCGATCAGAGCGACGAATGACGCAAATCGGAGGAAAAATGGACCAAATTGAACAATTACAGCAAAGAGAGAGAGAGAGAGAGAGAGAGAAATAAAGGATGAAGAGGAAGAAGAAATGGGAAGAGGATGAACACAACTTGGATGTGGAAAAGTGTTAAGAAATGGAGAGAACAAGAGAATGATGAATAACATAACAAGGTAACAACTACAATCTACAACTGCTGGCAGAGTGAATCACGCGACGATAAAATATGTCCATTTTCACCAAAATAAGGGGATCAACTAGTTGGGAAGGAGGGGGAGGGGAAGGGACCAATCTGCCATAAAGGAAACTGCTGATGGGGGTACAATTGGCAAAATCTGTCTTGGCCGACATTCTTTTGGTCAACTTTGGTTTTGGCCAAATGTTGCTACACCTCAAACGTCTTCTTGTTGGAAGTTTTCAGTCTTTCTTAGTAAAGCTTCAAATCCGGCAGACCTTTTGCTCCTCATCAATAGGCCAAAAAGGCTCCTCCGCGGGCCCTCCGCCGGCGGGGAAGGGCCACTCCTTCCCTCCCACCATCGAATTTGCCAACACTTTGGCCACTTTCTCCCCCCCCCCCCCCCCCCCC
>LDKF01005201.1:0-13076 GCA_001026735.1 Rotylenchulus reniformis | reverse complement strand
AAAAATCCCCAGCATTTTGTGTTTGTAATGGATACCCTCAAGGGTGGCAAAAAATTGGGTTCGGCAAAATTGGCCCCTTCCAGCCGAAAATAATGATGTCGTATCAATTACATAGGAACATGGCGCCATTCTATGGACTCAAAAATTGCTAGGTTGGCTAAAAAATAGGAAATAATGTAAGTTTTTTATAACACTTAATTTAAAACAAAAAACATATATTTGCATTAGAAAACATCCATAAAGATGACCCAAAATGGATGCCACTTTCAGCAGGCCATTTTCGATGGCATGATTTATATAGAAATTTAAGATTTCCAACTCTTATCTTGAAGATTTTCGTAAAATATTTCTTTAGACTTGATCAGCAAAGTTTAAAACATTGGTTAACGGACTTAAATTTAAAAAAAAATTTTGTTGGAAATCTTACCCCTATCACTGGTTCATCGTCTCCCATAGTTCGACGCGCAAACTCCACGCCGCAGGTGGACATGCGACGTTGTTGATGACCATTAGCACGGGGTTGTAAACCTTAATTTTGTTTAGTTTCATTTGATCAATAGAATATGAATGTTAATAATGAAAGAAGACCCCTATTTTTGGGCCAATTTTTTTTTGACAAAAAAAGCAATGGTTTGAGAAAATCATAGAAATCTGATTCAAAAACTGACATAGGATGTTTTTGATAAGTAGGCTCAAATCGGATTTGAACCCCCTAATAGTAAAAATCAGCGTATTTTCTGAGAAATTATTTCCGACCCAAAAAGGAATGGGGGGCACTCCTTCCTTCAGTATTACCTAATAAATTCATTAAAAAATATTCTTCACAATGATAAACATTATTACAATCCTATTTTTCAAGCGTGTATTTAGCGCATAAATCATTTTTGACATTTCTTAAACAACTCCTCTCTAAAATAATTGAAATTAAATAAAATAATAAGCTATATATTGCCTCCCGACTATAAGGTATAATAATATATAAATTACAAAACAAATGTTGGATCTGAGCATACTTCTGAGAATTTTTTACAATAATACATAATTTGACCATTTGTGGAACGTTGAGTGACGGAGACAGATTCACGACGTTTTGCGTTAAGGGAAGAGGAGGAAGCTGTAGTAGCTGTACTGACGGCAGATTGTTCGTTTCCCATTGTATGGTATAGCTTGATAAGATTTGCTGAACAAAATTGAGAGGTTGGTTAGGATTTCCTTTCCTGACAACATCATTACAAATTGAGATAGATGTGCAAAATACAAGGCGGTTAAGAAAAAACAGCCAAATGTGCCAATCTAACCAAAAACTTTTTTGAGATTTGCTAGGCCAAAAGTATAAAAAGCAATTGTGCAGGTTTTTATGCTCTATTTTCTGGTATTTTTCTATATTTACGAAAAATTTTGAACTTTTTAGCCGAATTTCGAAACACTAAAAATAGCATAAGATAGGGTATAAATGACACTAAAAAGGATGTTCAATGAACCACATTTATATATGGACCATTTGGTACAGAACAGTCGGCCTAACAGCTGGAAAATGGAGCAGGAACACGCCAGTCGCCATGTCAGATTATTTAATTTTAAGAAAAACGGACGGGAAGGCCAAAATTAGAAACTTTGGTTCGATTTCTTATTATTATAGTAGATTTATTCGATTTTAGAAAAATTGATCAAAATAATCATCATGATCAGTTTAACAATTAATTCTTTGCAACTTCTACTTCCATCACAACCTTCATAATTTTAAAAAGAGGAGAATTTTTGAAAAGAAAAAAAGCCATTTCAATTTATATTTTATGTAAGAAAATATAAAAATGGTTGCATTCTTAATTTTTGATGTGGTTAAAAAAGACCAATGTGGCCAATAAAAAAGCCAATTAAACCTAAATTTTTAACTTATTAGTTGGCTATAATTTCAAGAAGCGAAAATACACTGGAAATTAGATTTGAACAATTGGTATAAGATTCTGGTATTTTAAGTTTTTCGAAAAAAGCATAAAATTCTGCAAAATTTAGCTTTTTATACTTTTGGCCTAATTGGTTTTAAAAAAAGTTTTGATCAGATTGGGCAAAATAAGCTTTAAAAAGTTTTTTAACGCCCCAGCACCGTATTTTTCATTATCAAAATGATAAAAAATATTTATAGCTGAACGCCAAAGAATGACATGTCCTTATTGACATCATTTTGGTGCTGTAAATGTTTTCTGGCAAATATCCATTTATATTTATAAAAAGGGTTCCTGGATCGTGTCATGAATCCATTTATTTATATTTACAAGGAAGTTTGGCTTTCTGACACGAAAAATAGCAATAGAATAATATGGCATCAGAATATATGGATTACATTATAAATTGTAAGAATATTCTTAATAGATCAAAATATTCCCTTAAAAATACTTTTTTTAATTTGAATAAAGGTGGAGAGTCCTCATAATATTTTTAATAATTCATTTAAATAAATAATTTAATAAATTTCATTTTTTATAAAAATTCAAACAAAGACGAAAACAAATTTTAACTAATTTCAATAAAATAAAAATAATTAAAAAATTTACAAATCAATGATTATTTTGATCAAAAAATTGAATAAAAATCTCTTAAAAATTCAACATTTTTGTTAAGGATAAGCTTACGTCTTTTACGCACGAATACCCAGGTCATTTTTATGAAGGTGCCAATTTTGTTCACTGTAGGCCAAATTTGGCCACAAAGTGCAAATTGTGCCAATTTTAGAAGTGCCGAACCCGGGCAAAAATGATGCGGAAAAAAGAAAAGAAAAATGATTGATAAAACTAACTTATCTAAGACCGCAGAGCCGCAGACAGTATAAATAAATAATAATTATTTTTAAAACTGTTAAAATTTCGGCTTTTTTAGGCTTCTGGTTTCTAAACAGATACCCATGGACCATTTATTTTATGATCGTGTTTTTTAAACTTTAGATTCAAAAATCATGGAAAATCGCTAAAAGGAGTAAAATCAAATTTTTTAAATAAAATCATAGATCCTTTTAATTTTTTTTATTTTATAATAAGGGCGAAAGTTGGGGATTATAAAGTTAATACTATTTTTAAGCAATTAGTTGTTTCCAAAATTAAACTTCTTGCACCAACACATAAGATATCTTGCGAGCCCATAGAGAAGTGGAAGTGATGGTTATATATGGCAAAAATTGGGTGTATTGGAGCGAAAACAAAACTCTCGCCGTTGCACATGGCCTTTTTTAACTTTTTGAGAAAAGAAAGTGACGCCATAAAAACAATGTTTCGCTGTGAAATCCAATCCAACCTTTGGCAAAAATAATAATAAAGCGAAAGTTCCCACGAGTAATACACAGAAAATAAGGTAAAAAGTTGTCCATTATTTGCATTTTGCTGAACTTTTGGGTTACAAAAAATATATTTATGGTTAAGATGATCAAAAAAATAGACGAAAATAATTCACAAAGCAAAAATAAAGTTTTATTGCTATCTTCTTTTTGTCAAAAATAATCATTTATTTTGAAAATTTTTTAGTTTATATTTATAATCGAAAATTTTAGGTGGAATTTTTTATAAAAAGGTCGTCAATACTTTAAAATTTTTAAAAAATTATTTTTTTAGGATGAAAAATAACAAATAACAAACCGAAATTTTATAGATTGAGTGCACAAAAAAAGAATCTATGGATAGCACACGCAAATTTATTGGACATTGGACAAAAATTAATTATCGGCCAAATTATTTATGAGCAATCGATGATAGTAATAATTAATAAAAAATGGGAAATTGAAATTTAAATTATTACTCTTAAACACTTGAAGAGAATTTTTTTATGTAAAAACACTATTTTTCGATGGAATTTTTGAGCAATACTCATCAAATATGCAATAATAGTAATAATTAATACCCAAGGGAGACTAAATATTGTGATGAAAATAAATGTTTTCCCGAAAATATTTGCGTATTTTATGTACAATGATAATGCTTTTTTGACCTTTATTCCCGCAAATAATTGAAAATAATTTTCCGCAATTTGATATGATTTTCATAAAATAACATGAAATTAAGAATTTTTATAAAATATTTTCTTCTCAATTCGAATTTCTCTTTTTTAATTTTAAATATGAATTTTACCATCAAATCTTACAAAACATATATTTGAATTTAATATAAAACTATAAACTTCCTTCTAATAGAAAAATAAAATAAACAAATAAAATAATTTTTTAAAGGGCTTAAAAATAATTTAAAAAATCACAATTTTATGTGTTCCATTTCCCCGGAATGAACAGAAAATAAAAGCGAATGATTGAGAAGAATTGCGTGACAGGAGATGGCCAAACAAACTATGGCCTATCACAATCTGATGAATTTAAAGGAACTAGCTTTAACCAGCAAATTTTTCTGAGAACAAATGTAATTTACATTGGATTTTTCGCAGCCACAAAATAAAATTAACCAAAGATGGGAGGGAACACCAAAAAGAAAATCAAAAATCATGTTTTCGAAGAGATCCAAAAAGAGGAATTTTAATTGTTCAGTTTAAAATTGATCAAAAAATGACAATAAATTTATTTAAAAATAATAATTAAATTATTTCAAAAAAGGAGGATGTTAATGATGCAAAAATGAAAACTAATTTCAAGTGGTGGCACTCGTCATAGAATATGTTCTCAAAATTCAATGAGATGTGTCCAATTAAAAGTGTTCGCTTCGAAAATTTCTCAAATGACTCTTGAAATGAAAAAAATTCAATAAAATTGCATCCTTTATTCTAGAAGTGGATAATCTGAAGTTCGATAAGTTGCAAAAGAAATATTTGAAAAATGAATAAGTTTTTTTAATTTCAAAAATTCCGGCGGATACACATCTCTTGAGATTATTTAAATATTTAAAACTGAAAATTTCTCTCTTATATTTATCGCTTTAGACAATATTTTGTTTTTTAACCGAATGATAAGAAAAATGAAATCACCGAAATCACTAAAAAAAATCTTTCTTCAAAGTTGCACAACAGTCGGATTGCTCCATCTTCTTGGCATTTTACGCAACAATTCGTAACTCACAACCGGGACAATTATGTTGTTCTGATGGTGGCCCTTTGCTACACTAGCAGATTCGCTATCGTACTCTCTGCTACTACCGTACTCTTCGCCCATACATATGTAACAACAGGACACCAAAACAACCAGCCAGACCAGCAGAAGGGTGTTGATGCCGATGAAGATGAAGGCGTACATGTACAGCTGAAAATTTGAGAAGAAAATTTGGTGTTATTTTATGAAAAATAACGTTTTATTCAACGAAGAATGCGATAGGGTAAATAAAATTAAAACAATTTGCTCACCAAATGGGATTCTGACTCAATCCAGCTCCAGTCGTTCAGCAATCGCATTCGTATGCCCACTTTCTGGGATCCCGCAAGGACCTCCTGAGAAAAAGCATCAAGATGGAGCTGGACCAGAACCAACAGGAGAAAGACTAATTTGGATGCATAAATGATTGTTGACATAGTGCTGAGATTGTAATATTTTTGGGTTCTAAAAAATTAAAATTAGACAACATACATTTTCAAACTTACTTAGTAAATGGAAATTTTTAATTTAATATTTTCCTATGGCATATGAATTTTATAGAAATGAAGGAAATCAAAAAAATCTGAAACCCCATTCAGTCCGAAAGTCGCTAATAAGTAATTTTCTTAGAAATAGATGAAAGAGTTAGATGAGAATCAAAATTTTAACGCATGATAAAAAAAGACAAATGAATGGTTGTTGGATTGGATAAATCACCTTACAGTGCACTTTTATGTACCTTGGACCAAGATAGTACCATTCGCGCAATCACTTTATCCGCTTTTCATCGACACATTGACGCCCAAAATCGTGATTATAAAAGAATTATCGTTGTAAATAAAAATCCCCCGCAAGACGAAAGGATTTCGCAGATTTTTCGAGGCTATAGACGGAAAGCCAAAATATAAGATATCGATATTCGTTGCAAATTGTATTTATATTCGAGGAAATCTCTAAATGATGTACTGATCAGACCATAAATCTATGGGTTATCTAAAGAAGATCAGACGATTTCTGTTTCAGTGATCATGGAATTTGGTATAAAAAAGTGTCCTAAAAATTAATTTTTATGTAACTTCGAAATAAGCAAAATGAAATGTAAAAATGGATTTATACAAGGGAAAATAAATTGGATGAAAATCACAGAAAATCGCTCCCAATCCCAATTGTTTTTGTTCAAAGTTGAACAACCATGGGACTGCTCCACCTTCTCGGCATTTTGCTCAGCAATCTGTTGTCCGCGACCGGTGCAATTTTGTTGTTCTGATTACACTTTGCTACACTATCTGCTTCGCTGCCGTACTTTTTGCTAGTCCAAGTGTGCTGCTCGTAACAGCCCATGCAGTCGTACATGTAGCAGCAGGCCGTCATGATCAGTAGCAGGACCAACAGAAGGGTGATGGTGCCGAAGTAGGTGAAGGCGAACACGTAGAGCTGAATTGAAGGGAATCTTGTTAAATGACAAATAAAGTTTTCTTGGTGCGATTTTCACCAATATTTTCGTTTTAGAATGTAGAAAATCATCTCCTGTCAAGGAATAAGGGCTCCTTATAATAAGAAAAATCGAAATTTTTTTTTGATTTTGACTTCTTTATTTTAAATTTTGTTTTTCGCCTTTTATGAAGCGTTTTATTCTTTAAAGAGTTGTCGGCGGATGTTTTTCGAAATTCTAGATCTCGAAGCTGTTTCAAGATCGATCTCAGTTCGAGAATTTCGAGAATATCGAATCGATATTCTAGAAAAATCTCGTCGCATAGGTCTTTAATGCGAAGGAGTGTCGGAAAAAATTTAAAGTTAAAGTGAAACGTAAGTTAAAAATTGAATTAATTTTTTTTTTAAATTTTGCTCACCGAGTGGGACTCGGACTCTATCCATCCCCAGTAGTCGGATCCTGTGTTCAGCACTCGCATGCCCACTATTTGGGGTCCGGCATCGTCATTCTGCCTCAATTTGGCCATTTCCGTAACGCTTTTCCGGATGGGTTCCGGATCCGAAAACGCATCCGGAGGGGCGTGACGGTGGTGGCGATGCTGGTGGTGAAGTCGGACAGTACGACTCAACAGGGGAAACGCATCGGCAAGTTGGAATTGGACCAGAATCAGAAGAAGCAGAGCCAATTTGGATGTGTAAGTGGGCAATGAAGACATAGAGATGAGATTGTTGAGATTATATTATGGGTCTAAAAAGTAATCTGTTTAAAATCCAATAATGGCGATTTGGGAAATTCAATTGTTGGACTTTAAAAAAGTATTGTTAAATATCCAGAATATCCCCATAATCCAGGAAAACAATTATTATGAAATTAAATTTTTCGCGAAAAAATTTTTTGCGAAAATTTTTGCATAAAAAAATTCCTTTTAAATGAGGGCCGATTCGTTTACTCTTATAAGTCAGAGTCATACAATGTTTACTTACGCACAATGAACCATATAATAATAATATCTCTACTCAATTGCCAAACTAATCTGTTCTGGGTAGACATCATCATTATTCGTGTCAAAACATGCAATTGTAAGAGAGTGTAAATTATTGTGAACGCACTATTATTACCTCAATTCCTCATCAATGCATGTATGACCTTAAAAACTTAGTAGACGAGGTTGCTTTAAAAAATATTTTGTTTTTTGTAAACCAAAAAAATTTGTAGAAATGTTTTGATTTAAGGGGAATTTTCAAAAGAAGTGTTGGAAAACTTCTAATATGAATATTTATCAAAAATTGAAAATGATGGATTTTCAGAGTTTAGCCCAGGGATATATGGCAGAAAAATCTGATGGTTTCCCGAGGCTTTGTCCCCTGACGTCCTATGAAAATACGGGCCAAATCCACGGCTCTGACGGTGCCAAAAAAGCGATTTTGGACAGATTTGTGCCGAAGAGAGATTTGGCCAGATTTGGGCCAGGCCAAATTCCTTGACACTGACGGGGGCCAAAAAGCGATTTTCGACAGATTTGGCCCTAAGGGGTTTTGTTGGTTGGCCACCAGCACATTCTCGCGCGAGCTTTGTGGTCATTCGACATAAAAATAAGGAGCAGGACGTCATCAATAAGACATATACAGAGGAAGGGCATTTTGGACTGCTGGAATGTGTGAAGTCATGAAATGGAACAAATATATGTGCCGGATTTGGAATCGGCGGAATGCTTCCTTATGAGAAGACGATCTTTGGTGTAGTAAATTTCTAAGTAAATTAAAGATTTTTAAAATTGCATAATAATTTATAATAATTTTATTTTTGTTTTCCGGATATCAAAAAAGCACTGAAAAATCTAAATAAAAATTAATTTATAATTTAAAAAAAAATTGGGAGAGAGATAGAGTGTTAAAGTAATAATTAAAAAATGGCAAAATATTTTTTCATTATGCCGTTCTTTACGGCCAAAGAGCACTGTTATTGCTCTATAAGTGGGCCAAAATGGCCTGTTTTCGCCATCAATAATTCAAGGAATATTGCACACCGGAAAGAGTGGGGGGAGGGGATTTGGACAACAATAATTTTTATTATTTTTGTCCTTTAATAAAGCTACTCAAAAATATGAAAATTTAATATTTATTTTTAAATTAGCTTTTTTATATTTTCGAGTCAAATTGGGTTGAAAGTTATAAAACCTTCCTACAAAATTCAGATATCAATAAATAATTTTATATATTTTGTATTTTGCCATATTTTCATTATTGTGAAGAAAAAGATGGTAATTTTTATGAAAAGCATTTTCTTGGATTTTAGAGCCTATAAAATAATGAATGGAATAACAATTTTTGGAAATAACAGCTTTTTTATTTCTATTACTATTTTATAAAAATTATTAAGGATAGAAGGAAATTAGGCCAAAAAATATAGAATTTAAGAACATGCATAAATTACCATTTTTATAGTAAAAAATAATTTTTTGATCACCACAGGATTGGAATTTCCAACAGATTTAGCATAAATCTCAAAATCCTGAAAGTGGTTTCGCTGTCTGGAATGAATTTTTTCTGTAAAAAATGGGCGAGTTTTAACCGAAGCTTTTATGGCTCGTGATATTTCTGCAAATTTAAGCGGGGATTATCATTTTTTAATTTTCTCCAACCGCAAACCATCGATGGTGGCATGGAAAGTCCATTTTTAGCCCCTCACTTTTGGTCTAATGCACTTTTCGCTGCAAAAGTCCGCCAGAAATTAATTAATTAAATTTTGGGATTATCTTGCAATTTTTGATCTTCAAAATTTTAATTAATTTTACGTTTAAACAGTAGAAAAAAATCGAATTTTTATTTTTCTAATCGATTTTGATTGAGGAGATAAATTTGGAAAAAATACTATTACAAAAATTAATTTTCTAAAATTTATCCATTTTTTTAAAATTTTTAAGAACATTATTTATTTTTCTAAAAAAATTTTCGATATTCATGCTTTTTTAAATTTTCAGCATTTCCTTATTAAAAATAATTATTTTCCCCTTCAAAATGACCCCTTTCAAGCACGTTACAAAGTCATTTTTCAAGGGCTATAATTTTCATCGTCTCCAACAAAACCTGCTAACATTGCGATGAGAAGGTCAATGTGAGAAGTTTCGAATAAATTTTCACAAAAATAATGTTCAAAATTTGGTTACTTTTCCTGCTTCTAAAAGGTAAATTATTTTATATATATTTTAGATTGGTGGACCAACTTCATACTAAAAATAAAATTTATTTTTCTAAATTTGATATTTTCTTTTCCTTTTGTATAATTAATAGAAATAATGTACCTATGTTTAAATCTTGGAATTTTTCATTTTAAAATTCACTCAAATAAAAATATTTATGGAAATTATTTTTTCAACAAATTTATTAATGTATCCAAAAATGATAATCCTCAATTTCTATCCTTAAGTAAATATTCTACCAATATCAAAAAGGAAATTATATTTTTTATTTTTATTTTTTGAATTTTTAGTATGCCTTTGTCAAGTTCGGCGCTCGTCCGATCTGAACTGCAACTTTTCGACACCTTGCAAATGGCAAAATGCCACACTTTCCGATTCGGTGGCTTTCGCCGTGGTCAGCGATGCACTGGCCGACCCACGGTTTCCCACCAATGCTGACCAAGGTAAAACTTAAAGTTCTGTCTTTTTTTAAATTTCATTTTAAATGTTTACGTTCTGAAATTATTCAAAATCTCTGAAAAAATTTCCAGAAAATTTCTTTGCTCGAACTTTGGGGCCTCCTGGACTTGCGGGAGAAGCGGCGTTATTAAGCGACATTGTGGACTGTCAATTGGGAGGTGCCAAACTCAAGTTTTGGTATTTCCATACCGGGCCACTGTCAAGGATTGATGTGTAAGAAAAATTTTAAAAATGATTTTTTAATAATTAACATTATTAAGTTGCATGCGCTATCCACCTGGCTCGCCGCTGCAGGCCAACCTGCACTGCTTCGAGGCAGGTTCGAATGCTCGAGCAGCGCAATGGCAACTTGCTAGCATTGAACTTCCGCCAATGACTCAGCCAATGGAGGTATTGCTACATTCTTGAAATAGAGCTACATGCAAAAATCAGATATGGACAATCTGGTTTCTGAAAATTTTCAAAATCATTTGTCATTCGATAATTTATTTTTTAAATTTTTCTTACAAAAATAAATTTAATAAAAAAATTACCATAAATATTATTGCTACATACTTCATATAACATCGGAGTATGTTTTAGATGGCCCATTCTTACAAAAATTGCAAAATCCGCTAAAGATTTTCTTCCGGATTTTTAAGGTTTTGAATTTGCCATCTCACAGTCAATAAATCGTGTGAGATCTGAGGTTTTCGCAAATCCGGGATTTTTCACTCGCAAACATTAACCACCGATAAGGCCACTGACTGCTAAGACGATTTGATCAGGGGATATTCGTCTTAAAATCACCCGACGAAATCCATGAAAATCTCTCAGGATATGACGCTATTGGTAGAAGATGTGGAAAGTCAGAAAATTAATTAATTTTTATTTGAATTTGAATTTAGCACTTTTCGGGGAAAATCACTATAAATTTATGATATTAAGAATTTTTTACATGGTTACAATCAGAAAATCCATTTATAAAATATTTTATAAAATAGTAAAATTATTTAAAACATCATTCATTTATTTCATTTATTGATATTTAGTTGCTGATCCGTGCCCGATTTGAGTCCCCAAACAATTTGATGGCCATCGATGACATTGTATATGAAGCTATTCTTTGTGGTAATTTTTTGGCACTATAATTTATAAAGATTTAAAAAATGAATTGTTAAAATAAACCTTACAAAGCTTTAAAAATATTTGGTAGTGGATTTATTTGTGTTTTAATAAAAAGCTTAAAACAAAAAAAAATGAATTGTCAGGAAAAAAAATGAATTAGTAAAATAATTCATTTTACATTAAAGTTCCGAATGAATAATTTTAAATTATTTTTTAGCATTATTTTGGGGATGAAAATTTAAAAAATTGCTTGATCAGTAAAAAATTGCGAGCCCATTTGTTTCATCGACCAAGAGAACGGTTTGCGTCCTATTGCGTGCCTCCTACTCCGAATTGCGACGCAAGTGGCAAGCGCAACAATCCCGACGCGTATTTTGAAGCATTTGGGCTCGGAAATTCAATTGTGGACGTGCATCATTATATATAATGCAGGGGTCACTGACAACTCGAACCCTGGCTGATTTCAAGCGTGACAACTCGGTTTAAACGCAACCAAGAAAAATGCTCTTGGTGTCAAAAAATAGAGAATTAAATTAGCTATAAAAATGAGTCTACGCTCATCTAAATTGGTCTAATACAAGAATAGTTATGGCCAAGATAATCACTCGTATTGGCCTTTTTCCTGACACAAGTGATTATCTTGGCCATAACTTTTTTAGGAATTGGCCAATTCGGATGATCTTTTCTGCAAGTTTGTAGCAGATATTTAGACCTATTTTTTCTCACCAAGAGAAATTTTCTTGGTTGCGTTTAAGCCGAGTTATCACGCTTGAATCAGCCAGGGTTCGAGTTGTCAAGGGTTCGAGCCAGGCATGCACACGGCTACGATTTTTCACAGCCGTAGCCGGCTATAGCCGTGGGGTTCATAGCCGTAGCCGTTTGTAGCCGCGTCAATTTTGACCTGTAGCCGCCCGCGGCTAGCCGCGGTTATAGCCGTATTTTTAAGCCAAAAATTTTTCAATTAAAAAATTCTGAAAATAATATTAAGATATGTTTTTTTCAAAAATCTTTCAAATTTCTATATTTAAAATTGTTTCTTTAAAGAAACCAATTTAATTTAAATTGGTACTTCTCTGGCAAGGGCGTAACTAGAGCAACATTTCAAGGGAGACTTGGAGAAAATTTCCAGAGAGTTAAATTCTTAGGGATGATGAATTTTCGAAACTTATAAAACTTGTTTTTTTTAATATTTTTTAATGCTGAAAAATTTTAAAAATTGTAGCTATCATAAATATTGCTTCGTTGCCAGAGCGAGATCAATTTGCAAAATTTTTTCGGTCGAGCGAAAACTTTGAAACGAAAAGCATTGTTCGAGTTATAACTCGGTTAAAAACAAACCTAGAGAAACGATTTTGGTGTGAAAAGATAGCACTACAAATTAGCTATAAAATGAGCCTAAGCCCATCCGAATTAGCCAAGTATGAAAAAAGTTATGGCCAAAATAATCATCCGTGTAGGCATTTTTTGTAAATTGGCCGATACGAGTGATCACTTTGGCCGTAACTTATTTTAAACTGGGCCAATTCGGATGGGCTTAGGCTCATTTTGTAGGTGATTTATTGTGCTATCTTTTCACACCAAATTCAATTCTCTAGTTTTGTTTTTAACCGAGTTATAAGTCGAACAATGCTTTTCGTTCGTTTCAAAGTTCTCGCTCGACCAAAAAAATTTGCAAATTGATCTGGCTCTGGCAGCCGAGCAATACATCTTAATATTTGCTCATTTTTTGCAGAAATTTCACTGTATTGAGGGGTACTACGGCCCTGATAAGGGCCGCCGGAGAAAATTTTTGGTGGAGGAATTTTCTTAAGAAAAAATGGTCACTT
>LDKF01005200.1:0-11031 GCA_001026735.1 Rotylenchulus reniformis | reverse complement strand
AAAAGAAAGGAGACTGATGAGACATAGGAGATTTTCTACGCGAAAAGGCATTCGTTTTTTGTGTTTTTGTTTTTTGACGTCGCGGTAAAGAAATAGAAAATGGGTTAGCTATTTTTAATTTTTGAATATTATTCGACTTGGGGGGAAAAATGTGATTGTAAAACAATTCCAATGAGCACATTTTTTGGTCTAATGTGGATTTTAAAACACATGCTTTTTCTTATAAAATTTTTAGTCTTTTAAAAGAACCATCTACCCTTTGCCCAATCGCAGAGAATGATTTGGTTTCATATAAAGATGTCTTTTATATGTATGCACAAATAATTGCCTGAGGCAGAGCAGTCATTCACGGAAATTCATGAAATTTTGAAAGGATCAGTGTTGATTGATGCCGAGGTTGACCTAAAGAAGCTGCTGCCCGTATTTCATACGGGCAGAAAAATGTACAATTTTCAGAGCGCCTATCATTTTGTGTCCGTGTGAAATACAGAAAAATTACACTTTATTTGATGTTTTTTAAATTTATTGCATGAAAATTACATGCTGAATCGACCTTGAGTCCCGGGACTCAAAAAAGGTTAGAGTCCCAAGATGGTCCGCTTTTTAAGTAGCGCCAAAGATAGAACATAAAATTCTGCATAAATTTACTTTTTTATAGTTTTGACCCAGTAAGTTTCAAATAAATTTTCGGCCATGGTGGTTTTTTTACTTGGTGATAGTTGGAATGGTAGCCCGAAATAGCTGCTGAACAATATAACGAACATCAGTGTTTCGCGGAACAGGACGGTGTGTGGCGAAGCTCATCAAACCTAAAACTTTTTTAAAATCATTTTAGACCAAAAGCCAAAAGTATAAAAGACAAAAATGCGCAAAATTTTATGCTCTATCTTTTGGTATGTTTATTTTTTTGAATTTCATTGAAAATTTTTGAAATTTCCACTAAGACACGATTTTACCTTTAAAAGTATGAATTTTTCGAAAAATTTCCATTTTTCTAAGGAATTTCAATAAATAAATATTTCAAAAGATAAGTATAAAATTCTGCACATTTTTGTCTTTTATACTTATGGTCTAAAATGGTTCAAAAAAAAATTTTAGGTTTGATGAGCTTCGCCACACACTGGCCGCCACACAACGGGGTGTACCGGTGTTTTGCGCCATTCGGTGTTTTGTATTAGAAAATTTCATCAATGTAAAGTCGCTTCAGTTTTCTGATTCTGATTTTTGTTTTTTTCTGATTTTGCAAAAATATCTGTTTTTCTAGTTGTGCAAAATATTCTGATTTTTTCTGATTGTTGCAAAAATGATTTCCAAAAAATTTTCCTTTTTCCTCTCTAATAATCATTTAAATTCTTTATCTTGACCAAACACGATAAGCCACTTTTATTGAGCTTTGTAATTTAATTCTCTTCATTTAATGGTATATTGTGAAAAATAAAAAATAAAAACTTTTGGAAAATTGAATGGGGCCAAAATTAAATGATGAGAATCGTCGAGAAGAAAAAGAAAATATCAAAAAATGAGTAGAATTGAACGATAGAGAATTCCAGAAGAAAATTTAAACAGAGTATGTTACTAGATCGATCGGATTCATGAGTATCTCAATTTTCCTCAACCAGCAGCGATGGACATCTTCAAAATCAATTGATCTTCCCCGCCATATCTTAATCCAAGCCCATGTCATGGCGTGTTCGACATCAGCAGCCATTCAAAGACTCGGTGAATAGCTTCTTCCGGATTCTTTTCGCATTTCCTGGTGACCGGATTGTTAGGCAAGTTCGGGATCGACCAATGCGGCGTCGGAATTGAAATGTTAGGGTGTACATGCAAGTTATCCATCTTTGCACTTTGTGCCCAAACGACATAGCACCAGCCAGAGAATTCCAATTTTTATTTTAGCTCCTTAATTTTATGACGGGAAAGCACGTTGTGTTAAAACATATTGTTTGTCTGATTTCTTTTTCTCTGCTCACTCGCTTTTCCTATGGCAGTTTATAATAAGGCATTCGCTTCGTAAAATTGAGGATTCAAGACGTTTCTCCCGGTGCCCTTATCGTAAAAAGATTCAAAATTAATCTTATTTAAATTCTAAAAATAAGCTTATTTTAGAATTTAATTAATATAAAATAAATTCCCTAAAATTAAATTTCAACAAACTTTTTATAAAATTAATAATTCTCTTCTTTTGTTAAAATGTTTTTTAAAAACTTTGGTTTTTTTAATTTTAATAATTTTAACAGTGTATCGAATGGGCATGAAATGAATAATTTTAAATGGCACCTTTAGCGTGATTGATCGAAGGTAGCGAATTGATTTGCTCTTTTAATGAGTTCTTGTATAATTGAAAATTTTGATAATTTTTTATTTATTTTTTCTATTTATCAATAATAATAACTACATTTTTTTATTAAATTTTGATAATTTTTTTATTTAAATTTGAATAGGGTTTGATATAATATTTTAGTATTTGAAAGTAATCATATAAAAGAGTCGATCCTATTATTTTTGAACCCAAGTTGAATGTTTCATGAAAAAAATACACCTAAGTTTGTATATAGAATAATGGAAAATATCAAATTCATTAACAACTAACTAATCGATCATAACAAAAAAGGTAAACATAAAAGAATTCTTATAATAAAATGAAAAATATATTTTTTATTAATAACTTCGAAAACTATTAAAAATATTAGTTAAATTAATAATAAAATTTAAACTTATGTGGATCTATTAGTAAATCCTAAAAAACATTTATACTGGAATAAAAATATATTGTTAATAATTAAAGTTAAAATAGAATGAAACTTATTTTAATTTTTTGTTAAAAATTCAAAATAAATACAATATTTTTATCATTAAGTTATTTTATAATAGATTAAAATTCTCTTTTTAAATACAAATTCAATCTATTTTTATGTATTTAATATAATGAAAACCAACAACACATTCTTCTGTATAATTTTAAATTTGATTTGTCTGGTAATATTTTTATCTTTAACAAGTTCATATCTGTTTGATGTTTTATTTCTACTATCTATTAATATAAAATAATATTCCTTGTTAATTTAAGAAAATTGCAATGAGCCAACTTAATTATGAATGTGATTTAATTTTGATTAATAATGAATGAAGGGTACTCCGGTTATTCTTCCATTGGCCATGCCACTGGACGACATCGAAGAACTAGAATTACATTATTGAATTATTATTATTTATAAGAATCAAAAATATTCATTAGAAAATATTATATAAAATTTTAGCATAAAAATCAATATTAAATGCATTAATAGATATAATTCAAAATTAATGCAATATTCATATTAATAACATTAGATGAACTTGATGAGAAATTATTTTGCTGATAATTAAAACAGTTTGCTTTAACATTTTTTCGTAAAATGCCTCAAAAACTCTCCAATATAAAATATTAAAAGGAATAAAACTATAAAAATAATTTAATAAAGTAAAATTTATTGTACAAATAATAAAATAATTAACTAAAATTTTATAGCTTACATTCTTAAAAAAATAGAATTATAAATTATTCAATAAAATTTTTGATTGTCCTATGGAGGAGAAAAATACTTCTGTAAAATTTTTAAAAAAAGAATTAATTAATTATCTATTTATTAAATTAATATCTTATATTTATTTATTAAACATATACAAGGTCAATTAACTTAAGAAGTGATGATAATTTTATAAATAGAGTAACTAAATTTTGTTATAATTAATATATATTATAAATTAATAATAATTAATAGATATATAGTATAATATGTTAAATAAAATTAATATGTTATTTTTATCTATTAATAAATTTCATATAAATACATTTTAATTTACTATAATATAAATAATCGGTTATAAAAATTTTGAACATTCTATTCCATTTGCTTCGTATGGAATGGTGCTTTATTGAATGTACTTAGGTAATCGCCAGAAAAAATTTTTTATAAATAATAATTAATTTAAATATTCTACAAACTAAAAAATTTATTAATATAATAATTTGGAAATAAAAAGAAAATAACAGAAAATAAGAAAAGATTTAAATTAAATAATAATTAATTTAAAATTTGACAATTAAATTGAAAATATAAGAATTTGAAAATATAATTTGAAAATATAAAAATATTATTTAATTATAATTAAATAAAAATATTAAACAAGCATAAATTTAACTTTTAACGTATAAATTTTTTATAAAACCAAGATACGAACTAGTGTCCAGGACGTATATTACTGATTTTGATTATTGACCAACAATTCATTAACCGCTTAACACAAATTATTTACTTATTCAATCACTATCACCAACAATTTTTTCTAACCACTCACTAACCACTTTTTTATACAACCACCCTCCATGTCGACCAATCACTTTCTCTTGCATTCAGAAATGAAGTGGGTGATTTATGTTGAATATTTTATCTTATAGGAAAACATAAAATGATTATTTAAATAAATTATATATTTTTAACAAAAATTAAAAATAGCGAATAAAATTTCATTAAAAGATAAAATTATTTTTAAAATTGTATAAAAATAAAGAGAAATAAAATAAAAAGATTACTGTTCGACGCGGGTCGGGCCCGCTTCGGGTTTTTGCGGGCCCGACATTGCGGGTTCGACCCGCAACGATTACATTTTTTGCGGGTTGCGGGTTTTTGCGGGTTGAAATTTTGAATAAATTATTGTGATATTCTTCTATATTTAATCTTTTCTGATGATCACACGTGAAAATTCTCTTTTTACAAACATACCGTATATGCTCTTGTAATGCCCCCGTTTCCAATATTTCCCTCTCTCTATTAATCCCCCTCTAGAGCCTTGGAACACTGGGAATTGAAATTAGAATTTATTTTACTTGAATAGTAGTGTATTGATAAAATCTATAATTTTAAAGGTTTCTTATAATTTATAATTTGCTGTAATTAATATATAAAATTTACTTATTTTTGGAACAGAGTTTTAAATAATTTATTTAAAGATTAATTTTGTAATAAGGCTAGAAAACTTATGTGGTGTTTCCACCATAATATTGGTTGAAGTTTGCAAATCAAACAATATCTTGGCATCAGAAAAATATAAATAAAAATTAAATTTTTATTGATTCTTTTTAAATGGTTTTCATTATTTAAAAAAAGCGCTTATCAAAATTACTTAATCCAATTTCTAAGTTCATTTAATTACATCTTTTTTCTTGCTTTACTTAAAAGGTTAAAAATTTTTATAATAGATAATTAATATTTTTTATTTTTATCAAAAATTTTATCTTTTTAATTTGAATTCATAAGTTGATTAATTAAAAAATTATAATATCTTTTAAACAATATTTATTAAATCATTTTTTGTAATTTTTGTGTGAATTATCTTATTTTTTAATTAATTATTTTTATTTTAATAATAATATTTTTAATAGTGCAGCATTTGCTATAAGCGAGTAAGACTGATGAGTACAAATCCTTTTATATAAATTTAATTTATATTTGCAGTTTTATCTTAACATTAATAACTAGCGAATATTAAACTTAATTATTCTTTAAAAAATAGATTTACTAAAAAATAAAGTATTTTTGTGCTTAATTAGATTCTAACTTTGCATTATTGTATCATTCATTTATTATTCTTCGTTGATCTTATTTCAATGGATTAACATATTTTTAAAATTTAATTGATATATATTGTTTATTAATGTGATACTTATATCGTATTTAATTAGTTTTTATTTGTTTAAAAATTAAAAATTAAAAATTTTATAATTTTAAAATTTGTTCAAAATATTTATTTTTATCTGTTGCTGTTCTTAATTGATTATACCCTAAACTATAATTTTATATATTAACACGACATTTTATATTTAAATACTTAGTCTTGTTTATTTTGCTTTTTAATATTACAATCATCTGAATAAATAATTAATTTTTTATGATTATGTCAACGGTTGGTATGCGTTTTAATTTTTTTCAACGGTTGGCATATATTTAATTTTTGTTGTTTAGATTAATTTCTAGTTTTTGTTTAGATTAAAAATTTTTTCGCTAGTTTCATTTTCTGTACTTCATTAATTTTTTAAAATAATATTCAATTCATTGTTAGTGGCTAGACAATTCTCTGAATATAATTGTTAAACTTGATATTTCCCAAAGGCAAAACTTTACAAAAACTGTTTTTGTTTATTTAATTAAATTGCTATTATCTCCCAATGTGATTATTATAGCTTATTATAGCTCCTAGATTATTATATATATTATTATATTTTCCCATTATTGTTTCCGTTTCCGCGCAGAGTGTGTTTCTTCTCTGTTACGAGAACGGCTGTCTAAAGGTATCGTCTCGAGGGAAAATTTAATTTTTAGTATAATTCCTTTAATTAAAACAATTTTTGATGTAGTCAGCTGTACAAATTTATTTTAGAACTTATAAATTTTAAAATAGTAATTTTTTACTTGTTATTGTATTGATTATAATCGGTTTTGACTATTGTACACTTTTACCATTCTTGCTTATATCTTTTATTTTTATATTTCTTTTATTTTTTATAATAATTAATTATATTATTTAGTTTCATATATTTCCTTATTTTTTTGAATCATTATCATTTTTTAGAGAATACCGTAATGAGAGAAATATTTGTTTTGAATACCGAGAGAAACGTTTGTTTTCTGAAAAAAGAAAGCAAAAACCTTAACTTTTTACTATATATTGATCTGTAAAATTTGTTTGTTATAAATATATATATATAATTTAACGGGTATTTTTATGATTATTATGAGTTAATTTAATATTATATAGAAACTAGTGAGCGTTGGATTGCCGGGTTATAAAATTGTTTTTGCTGCGATTGGTAAAGCGCTTCGCGCTTAGGGACCTTCGGTTGCTAGAAGGGGCCCCGGCATCGGCCACATGGGACCCCGGAATCGGCCATATGGGTCCTGCTGATTTGGGGATCCTTTGTCCGTAGGTCTTTTGTCCACCACCCATTGCTATTCTATGTTTTGCAACAGTGTCTATAATTTTGTTTATTATATCTAAGCTCTACATCGGTCACATGGGGCCCCGGAATTGGCCACACGAGGACCTGTTTGATTTGGGGATCCTTTGTCCGTCGGCCTTTTGTCCATAACCCATTGCTACTCTATGTTTCAGCACACGCTCGCACACTCTTATTTTGTCCATTCTGAATCAATTCAGGGGGGTCCGAGCCCCTGGGACCTATCTGCTGATTTGGGGATCCTTTGTCCGTCGGTCTTTTGTCCATTACCCATTGCTACTCTATGTTTTAGCACACGCACTACAATTTTGTAATTGAAAGCTAAGCTCTAAACCCACTCTAAACATAAGTTATACGCTTCAATACGTAAGATTATAAAAAAACGACCTCCACTTTCCGAATTTTTCCGAAAAAACTAACCCCCTGACCCCCAAATTTTTTTTGGCCAAAAGTTAGCCAACATATGTGGGCAGTGACTATTAGGAGCCGATTTTCAATTTAGGCCTTTAAACCAATAGCTGTCGAAGGTCCCAAAATCAGTTTGGTCGATTTTTGACCAAAAAACTACCGTAACCCTCTATTTTCTACAGTAACCCCCTAAATATATATTTTTCCCAGATGCAAGACAAAAAGTTAGGGGAACCTCAAAAATACAACTTGCCCTCTATTCTGCACAGAAATTGAGATAAAAGCTTTTTAAGTGAGTTACGTGTTTTCTGTAGGTATTATTAAAAGATAACTGTAAAATAAACTTAATAAATAAATAAATCGGTTAAAAAACAATAAAAAAATTTATTATTTTATGCTTTTATATTTTTCATAACTTAACAAGAGAACAGCATTCGGACAGATTACCTCTATTATAAGTATTATTTACTTTATTAAGTAGTTGAAACTATAATTTCACAGGGATGATTTTATAGCCATAAGAAAATTTCATACAAAAATAAACATTGCGAACTTAATTGATTATGAAAATAAAAAGAATATTTATTTATTGAAATTATATTTAAATTAAGTTAAAACCCATTAAATTAAGGAAAAATATAAAAGAAATTAATTAAAATATATACAACTTTAAATAAAAATTGATCTTTCATTCAAAAATATTAACCATATGAAAAAATAGATACTTATAAAAATAAAAAGTATATTTAATTAATTTAATAATTGATCAATTTATGAATTAATAAATGCTTATATCATAATATTGAAATGATTAAAAGAGTAATTATATATAATGAAATGTTTTGAATGTAAAAATAGATACTTATAAATAATATGTATGTATTAATTCTTAATTACTAAAATAAAATTTTAATCATGGCTTTAATTCAATTTACAGGAAATTAATTATTATCAAATGTTAGTATAGGAAAAATAATTATAAAACATTTTATAAATAAAATTACCTTTTTACCGATCTATTTACCGAGACCACGCATTTGGTCATCGACGAGTGTGGTCAAGCACCATATTCCCAAGGTGCTCTCAATAATAAGAATTAAAAAAGGAAATCATTATAATATAATTTAAAAAATTTTCCATAAAATGGAATTACTTGTTAAAATTTAAGTATATAAAAAGAGCTTAATAAAAGTTATTATAGAGCTATATATATTAAAAATCAATAATATTTATTTTTTTAAAATTTTAACCTTATAAATAAATAATAATATTTTAATCGATATAAATTAATTTAAAAATGATTCATCAAATATAATTATAAAATTAATAATTTAAATTATAAAACATTTATGTTTATGTTGAAAATTGTAAATCTATAAATGAAATAATTCAAGCATTGGTAGGTAGGTTCTATATAATATCGATAACCCAAAACCAAATAACGAGAAAATTAATAATAAAAAATATAATTTTATATTAAAAAAGAAAAAATGGAAACGGATGATTAAATATAATATATATTAGGCTTTGGTTAAGTCATAGAGTAGTCCCTTGGAAGAATACCAAGAGTTATTATGGATCCAAGAAGGAGTAATAATACGGAAGATTGGAAAAGAATTGTCTTATTGGTAAAAACGAAGTCCCTTCCACTGGATAAAATTGTAAGAATATTAGACGAAGTAGTGTAAGTACGAATTTGAAGCGTCCAAATGGATGCTCGGCGATGGCTTGGATGATGATTATATTTAAGTTATTTATTGGTGATAAAAATCTAAAAATCCTTTTGTAAAAAATCCTTTCGTAAATATTTAAAAATATTTAAATTTAAAATAAAAAAATTGCTTCGCTAGATTCCTTAACTTATGAATATTAATAATTAAAAAGATTTATGATTATAATCTAACACAAAATAAAAGTTTATTTTCTAAATAACAATATAATTAATATATATTTTTTTCTCAAAAATTAATACGTAAACAATCCAACCAAATAAATCCAACCAAATAACAAAACTATCCAACAAATATTAAGAAAGTAAAAAATCATATTTTATAAATAATTAAAAAATAATTAAAAATTTAAACATAAAAGATATTTTTGTAAAGAAAATTGATATCATTATGTAGAGATTTAATTTTTTATTTTTCAATATAAAAAATATAAATCAAAATAATAAAATTTTATATAATAAAAAATTTAATAAGGTGGTTTTATGGAGGAAAGCTATCACTCCGGAACGAACCATTACAGGATAATTAAAAGTAAATATTTTTAAAAAACGATGCGCATTATAATGATTTTAAATAAATACTTCAATTGTATTTACTGATATGAAAATAATAATACTTTTTGACTTTCAATTGTATGATTATGATTTTAAATTAATTTATAAAAAAATGCTTAATTAAGTTAAAAAAATTTTAAAGTAAAAAATAAATATCAAATATTATTATTTTTGTTTAATCCTTAATATTGATAAGAGCGCATGCTCATTAAATCTTTTTTTACATGAACCAGAATAGTTGTCTCTAGAACAGATAATAATAATTATCTATAAGATGAAATTTAAAAGAAATTTATTATTTAAGATAAAAACGGATATAAAGTCGTGTTTACGATGGAAAATGATTTATGAATATGGATCACTTAAATTTTACCAAATATGAAATTTATATAATCTAAGATACCGCCTCCCAAGCTAATAAAAACAAATATTATTTAAACTTTAAACAAATCATTCAAATATGGATGGGATATCTAAATTTATATCTAATTTCTAATTTATATCTAAATTTTAATAATTATAATAATCAAAATATATAATTAAAAATACCTCATAAAAATTATTTAGTATATAAAATTCCATTGTTCATTAGTTAGAATAAGAAAAAAATTTTTTGTAATTTTTGATAAAAATATTATGCAAAAAGATAAAAACATTGTCAAATATGCTTGGTGATTTATACATGATTATTTTGAAAAAAATATAAAAATCAGTTTTATTATAAAATAAAATATAACTAAATAATATTCTTAATAAAAAGAGTTAAAATAATTTTATAATATAAATTATAATTATTTTATTTTCACAGATATATAAAAATTAAAGTTAAATGATAAAACAACAATTTTACTTTATTCCCTTTTCTGAAAATTTTTGTGAAACTAAGAATAATTATTCTTTTAATACTATAAATAACTAAATTATTTTAATAATTGATTAATAATAAATGCTTAAATACACAAAAAACATAAATAAATAAATAAATGCGCAAATGCGTCAATAAATGCTTAAATGCATAAATATATAAATTCTCAAATAATTAAATGCTTAAATAAATAGATTCTTAAATTAATGCTTAAATAAATAAATGTTAAAAATACATAAATAAATAACTGCTTAAATAAATATATTAATCCTAAAATGCATAAATAAATAAATGCTTAAATTAAGTGAGGGTAGGTGCTGAGCCCCCAGAGAAACGCAGGGGGAGAAGGTTTGGCCATGGGAGAAATCCCTGGCCAGGAGTTTATGGTGTGGAACCCATGGCATGAACCCTTCCCCAAGCTCGGACAGATAGAATAGTCGGCTTTATTCCTCCAAGGCGATCATAATAGGTAGATAC
>LDKF01005189.1:9657-23020 GCA_001026735.1 Rotylenchulus reniformis | reverse complement strand
CTCATAAACTTTAGCAACGGCCATTATATTAGCGTTTATTTTAAGATCTGAAATTAGATTGGGAACTTTTGTTTGATTATGACTTGTGGGAGGGATGGGAGCAATCATAGAAGAATAAGTTTGGTTTTGGATTAACTTTGAGCGAGCTTCCTTCCCGCTCCCCTGAAAATCGGGACATTCCTCCGGAATGGGTGATAACCAGTCCAACGGCACGCTTAAATACTCTTTGGTTGGTCTAGAAATTTCTCGAACTTTTGCAGTGGATGTATTCGTTTCGAGAATGCGAAAAGGCCCGCGCAAATTAAAATTTAATTTGCTATTCGGTGTTCCGTCCACTTTGGGGTCCCTCACCATGACCCTCTGGCCTGCCCGATATTTATTTTCGCAAACTTTTTTATCCTTGTCATAATATTTCTTGTACTTTTCCCGTGATTCCTTTAATTCTTTCTGCGCCCTTTCTATCACAATTGCCATATTTTCAGTCACAATTTCTTTGTATCCGGCGATATCAACTATATATTTACTAGGCAAAAGCTTAGGATCGACCGCTGATGGCAGATCGGGGTCCCGCGCATGCATCAGAAAAAATGGGGTTTCGCCCGTTGAACTATGGACCGAGACATTGTGTGAAAAAACGGCGAATTGCAGGCGTTCGTCCCAATCTTGCGGGACTATGCAAGACTTTCGCAGCATATTTATCAATTCCCGATTTACTCTCTCTACTGCTCCATTTGCGCGCGGATTATAGCCCGAAGTAGTAGTTTGCAGCGTGCCCATCACTTTGCATATGTGTTTCAGGATAGCATTAATAAATTCCCGGCCTTTGTCCGAATGTAATTGCCTTACTACTCCATATTTCAGAAAAAGACAATTCACTAAAATTCGCGCTACTTCTTCTGCAGATTTAGTTTTTATAGGTTCAGCCACCACAAATTTAGTGAACTGATCCACTGCCACCAACACATATTTATTCCCAGAATTAGTTAGACCTAATTGTAGAATGTCGATGCACACAATTTCCATGGGTAAATTCGCTTCAAAAGGTACTAATGCCGGCGTGTTTCGTCTTGGTTCACGGCAGCAAGCGCAAACGGGACAAGCGCGTCCCCAATGCTCACAATCAGCTCGCATATTCGTCCAAAAAAATTGCTTTTTTAAAGTTTCATAGATTTTCCTTCCACTTTGATGCGTTCCCATATACCCTGCGTGTTTTTCATGAAATAACTTCTGCTGGAACTCGTTTGGGACGACTAACCGTAGATCTTGGCTTTGGGGATCGATAAAATATAGGAGGTCGTTTTGCACAATAAATTCATTCAGTTTATTAAGGATTTTTTGAAAATCCGCTAAATCTTCAGGTTTATTTCTTTTAGTGATGTATTTTAAAATTTCGCCGAATTCTCCAGTCAATTGGCCTTTTAGCCAGTATTCTTTAGAAGTTATTTCTTGCGGAATTCCTTCACCAATTGCACAATTTATTACCATCGGGGCTCGACTCAGTGCGTCAACATTGGCATTTGATTTTCCAGGTTTGTAATGGATTACCAAATCAAATCGCGACATTATGTCCATAGCCCATTTATTAATGCGTGCACTTGCGCATTCTTTTGGATTTTGAAACATTTGTACCAGCGCGGAATGGTCAGTTTCGACAATCGTCTTAATCCCCACAATAAATGGTGCAAATTTCTTCACCGCAAAATAAAGTGCGAGTGCTTCCAATTCCGTTATCCCATAACGTGTTTCCGCCTCTTTACACACACGGGAGACAAAATAAATTGGTCGCGCTTTTCCTTTTCCATCCAATTGTCCTAATATTCCTGCTAATCCCACTCTGCTCGCATCAGTTTGGATTACAAATGCCCTTCCTTGCTCTTCCATTGCCGCCTTAAAATCCGGAAATTCTAGCGTGACGTCTTCCGATAAATGTCCGATTAGCATCTCGAAGGCCGACTAGCATTCACTATTCCATGTGAAATTCCCATTCCTCTTTAAAAGTGTGTGTAATGGACTGGCAATTAACGCAAAATTCCTGATGAATTTTCGATAATATCCTGCGAGCCCAAGAAAACATTGCATTTGTTTTAAATTTTTCGGTGGTGGAAACTTTTTAATTGCCTCGACCTTTTTTACGTTCATTTTCTGTCCATTCGGCGTAAGTGTATGGCCCAAAAATTCTATTTCCTGTGTTACCAGTTCACATTTTTCCGGTTTTATTTTTAATCCACTTTCTTTTATTCGTTTTAGCACTTCACGTAAATGTATAAGATGTTCTTCCCATGTTTCAGATACTATTAAGATATCATCCAAGTACACATGTACAAAATCACCCAATATTCCAGCAAATATTTTCTCCATCAGCCGCTCAAAAGTGGCTGGTGCGTTGGTAAGCCCAAACGGCATGACCAACCATTCATAGTGCCCATACAGAGTGGAAAAAGCTGTTTTTTCAATGCATTCAGGTTGCATTTTTATCTGCCAATATCCTGAGAGCATGTCCAGTGAGCTGAAAAATCTTTTCTTCCCTAGCGATAGAAGTGTAGTATCCACATCCGGGACGGGATAGGCGTCTTTTTTAGTAATGGCATTTAAGCGACGGAAATCCACACAAAACCTTAATGAGCCATCCTTCTTTTTCGCCAATACCACTGGACTCGAATACGGAGACTCAGATGGGCGTATAACTCCTCGCTCCATATAGTTCCGTATCATCTCCATGACTTTTTCTCGAAGCGCGAATGGAACTGGCCTAGTGGGAATTTTAATAGGCTGATCACTGTTAAGCAAAATTTTATGCTCAACAATATCCGTTTGCGTCAGTTCGTCATCATTTAGAGCGAAATTTGTATAGAAATCTCCTATAATTTCCTTTATTTCACTGATCTTTATTTCTGATAATTCGGCAGGCATTTTTACTCTCCTCAAAATTTCTTCGATCTCCAAATTGGCCTTTTCATCCTTTATTTCCATGCTAGATAGCGTTATCACACTGTCCATTTTCCCATCCTTCTCGGCTTGCTCCACAAATTCCTCCAAAATTCCTATATTTTGACCCTTTTCAATTATTTTTGGCCAATGATCGCAATTTTCCGTGATTATACGTGATTTTTGATCAGTGATTTTAATTACCGCTTCCATTTTATCAATTTTCAGGTAATAATCACCATCTTCCATATTCGGAGCATTCAATTCTATTATTTTTCTAGAGAATGGAGGTATTGCCTCTGCAAATGCACAAAAAGCATTATTATTCCCATCATGAGATGATGCGCACTTCTCTGGACTCGATGTCATCAATAAATTTTGATCCGAGGTTTGATGTTTAAGTTTAAAACCTAAACTCTCTAACGAAGCTGTCCCCAATATGACGGCGAATGGTGTGGGTGCCTCAGTGATCTGAAATTCGACCCATACACTTTCGCCACCCAACGTGACCGAAAGTGAGATCCCCGCCACCAATTCCATCGTCGCACCATTGGCAGTGGTGCTTTGGGCGAAAAGTGGCCGATGAATATTTAGCTTATCCTTATTAATTTTGGCGATTTCATTCACAGTTTCCTCAGTAATAATGTTAATTGTAGCTCCCGTATCCAGTAGGGCAATTAGTTCCAACCCCTGTACTAGAATTCTCGAGCTAATCACTGGTCCTCTAGGTTGAGCAATGTGCGATGTCGGATTTTGGCCTTTAGAATCCATTAATGCAAATTTTATTCCCTTCCGCTCATCTCGGACAGGCACCAAAACATCACTTTCTGGAAAACACCCAATGCAGTTAGTTGTTTTATGATTTACTATTTCAGTGACATTGGTCCCTAATAGAGTTGAGCAGCCGCCATTCTCTCCATCATCAATTTTGATATAAGGGCTAAAGTTATCTCCAGTACTTTGTAGTGCACCAACATCATCCGTCATTACATTAGCATTTTGACCACGAAAATTATTCTGGCCGAAAGTCTGTCGATTCTTCAACGGGGTATTATTTCCACCCGTGGCCATAGATCTGTTGGTCCATTGCTGGCCATTCGGGCCACTGGCCTGCTGTGTGGAGTCGGGCTGCTGAGGAATATTCCGGTTTCCCCAATGATTTGACCATGATGTGTTATTTGAACTATTCTGGCTTATCTTTTGGTTGGTATCCGGTTTATTTCCTGCCCATGAATTATTACTTCTATAATTATTCATCCTATTCTGCAATTCGTCAGCTTTATTAATCAACTCATGGAAATTTGCAATGTCGTGGATGAGGGTAAGTGAATTTCGAATGTGTTCGGAACCCATTCCGTTCATGAAATAACCCTTCGCCAAATCCTCCACCACTTTATCAGGGGTTTCGGGTAACAGGGAATCCTTGACTGTAGCCATACAAATAATCCAAAATCTCTCAGACTTTGTCCGTTGCGAACTTTTAATCCCCTCATAAGTCTATTCTGGGCAGCGGCTCTCTGTGCCATTACTCCCCCCGCATCAGAATTCAAAATTGCACTTTTAATTTCCTGATAATTCCTTTTTTTCTGCTCCGACAGGCCTTCGAATAATGTTCTGGCGACTCCCGATAAATGCGTGGACAATAACAATGCCCGTCTCTCATTAGTCCATCCTTCAGTGATCGCTTCCAGATGTTCAAAATAATTACACATTTTGCTCCGCCCTTCATTGCCGGACAAGGTTTGTAGAGCAGACGAAATTTGAGCGAATTGTGTGGATTTATTCTGGACTGCCATCTGTTCATAAAATTGGCGTTGTTCTCGGAATGTACGACTTAATAACTGAGCCAGATTATCCGGATCCTCCACATTTACTTGTGGTTCTTGATCAACAACTTCTGGGGGGTGGCGATTAAGGATTTGCTGTTGATTCTGTCTATTTGGTGGGGCATAGTTCTGGGTCATATGCTGAGGGCTGCCCCTAAAAAATCTGCTTTCAAATCTTGTGCTCGGATTGTGACCGCCAAACACGGGGAAGAATGACGATCCTTGACTCGATTGCTGTCCTGATTGTTTCAGCTGATTGATCTCTGCACGCATTTCGGACCGAATATCCTCTAACTTTTGGTCCTGTTCCATTCTCAATTCCCTAAACATGGGTCCTATCTCAGCCATCAAACTCCGTACCACATCATTTTGTTGCTGGCTTGAGCCAGGTTCTGTCAACAAATTCTTCCCATTTTCCGGGCTTTTTTCCACTGCTATCGTTGTGTTATTAGAAAAATTCCCATCCTCATTTTCTATATCGCCAAAATCCATGCTTGATGATTCTAATTTGCGTCCGCTTCTCAATTTCATTCAACGAACTGTGATTGGAAGCAAACCTTCCAAATCACAAAAATCCTTCGGCTTAGCGATGTGATCTGCGCCTCCAATCTGGCTGGCGTAAAATCCGGTGCTACCAAGTGAAGCGATGCTGGGCCCAGCAGGAAGAAATTGGGAATGATTCCAATGAATTTATTTCAAATCAATCTTTATTTATTTCTTATTCAAAATTACAAAGTCTGGAGATCGGGAAGTGTGTTGGATTAAGGAAAATTATTAAAGAGGAGGATCAAGGGATCAATAGTCACAATAAGCGCCAAATTTAAAGGGTCTTTCCCCCTCCCCATTCGCTTCACAATTTTATAAAATTTCAAAAAAAAATTTTGGCNATGGTGTGGGTGCCTCAGTGATCTGAAATTCGACCCATACACTTTCGCCACCCAACGTGACCGAAAGTGAGATCCCCGCCACCAATTCCATCGTCGCACCATTGGCAGTGGTGCTTTGGGCGAAAAGTGGCCGATGAATATTTAGCTTATCCTTATTAATTTTGGCGATTTCATTCACAGTTTCCTCAGTAATAATGTTAATTGTAGCTCCCGTATCCAGTAGGGCAATTAGTTCCAACCCCTGTACTAGAATTCTCGAGCTAATCACTGGTCCTCTAGGTTGAGCAATGTGCGATGTCGGATTTTGGCCTTTAGAATCCATTAATGCAAATTTTATTCCCTTCCGCTCATCTCGGACAGGCACCAAAACATCACTTTCTGGAAAACACCCAATGCAGTTAGTTGTTTTATGATTTACTATTTCAGTGACATTGGTCCCTAATAGAGTTGAGCAGCCGCCATTCTCTCCATCATCAATTTTGATATAAGGGCTAAAGTTATCTCCAGTACTTTGTAGTGCACCAACATCATCCGTCATTACATTAGCATTTTGACCACGAAAATTATTCTGGCCGAAAGTCTGTCGATTCTTCAACGGGGTATTATTTCCACCCGTGGCCATAGATCTGTTGGTCCATTGCTGGCCATTCGGGCCACTGGCCTGCTGTGTGGAGTCGGGCTGCTGAGGAATATTCCGGTTTCCCCAATGATTTGACCATGATGTGTTATTTGAACTATTCTGGCTTATCTTTTGGTTGGTATCCGGTTTATTTCCTGCCCATGAATTATTACTTCTATAATTATTCATCCTATTCTGCAATTCGTCAGCTTTATTAATCAACTCATGGAAATTTGCAATGTCGTGGATGAGGGTAAGTGAATTTCGAATGTGTTCGGAACCCATTCCGTTCATGAAATAACCCTTCGCCAAATCCTCCACCACTTTATCAGGGGTTTCAGGTAACAGGGAATCCTTGACTGTTGCCAATACAAATAATCCAAAATCTCTCAGACTTTGTCCGTTGCGAACTTTTAATCCCCTCATAAGTCTATTCTGGGCAGCGGCTCTCTGTGCCATTACTCCCCCCGCATCAGAATTCAAAATTGCACTTTTAATTTCCTGATAATTCTTTTTTTTCTGCTCCGACAGGCCGTCGAATAATGTTCTGGCGACTCCCGATAAATGAGTGGACAATAACAATGCCCGTCTCTCATTAGTCCATCCTTCAGTGATCGCTTCCAGATGTTCAAAATAATTACACATTTTGCTCCGCCCTTCATTGCCGGACAAGGTTTGTAGAGCAGACGAAATTTGAGCGAATTGTGTGGATTTATTCTGGACTGCCATCTGTTCATAAAATTGGCGTTGTTCTCGGAATGTACGACTTAATAACTGAGCCAGATTATCCGGATCCTCCACATTTACTTGTGGTTCTTGATCAACAACTTCTGGGGGGTGGCGATTAAGGATTTGCTGTTGATTCTGTCTATTTGGTGGGGCATAGTTCTGGGTCATATGCTGAGGGCTGCCCCTAAAAAATCTGCTTTCAAATCTTGTGCTCGGATTGTGACCGCCAAACACGGGGAAGAATGACGATCCTTGACTCGATTGCTGTCCTGATTGTTTCAGCTGATTGATCTCTGCACGCATTTCGGACCGAATATCTTCTAACTTTTGGTCCTGCTCCATTCTCATTTCCCTAAACATGGGCCCTATCTCGGCCATCAAACTCCGCACCACATCATTTTGTTGCTGGCTTGAGCAAGGTTCTGTCAAAAAGTTCCCCCCATTTTCCGGGCTTTTTTCCTCTGCTATCGTTGTGTTATTAGAAAAATTCACGTCCTCATTTTCTATATCACCAAAATCCATGCTTGATGATTCCAATTTACGTCCAATTCTCAATTTCATTCAAAGAACTGTGATTGGAAGCAAACCTTCCAAATCACAAAAATCCCTCGACAGCGATGTGATCTGCGCCTCCAATGTGGCTGGCGTTAAATCCGGTGCTACCAAGTGAANGGGGGGGGGGTAAAAAGGGTACCCAAACTGCATAAGTACCGGAAAGTGTGGGATTCGATCTTTCGTAAAATGATGCAATGATGGTATGTACTATATTAGGGTAGTCCACGGTCGGTTAACCGAACCGAAACCGAAAACCGGGTTTTTTTTTGGCCAAAAACCGAAACCGAAAACCGGGGTACCGAAAACCGGTAAAACCGAAAACCGAGAGTCCAAACTGGTCGGTTTTCGGTTTTGACATACACCCCTAAGAAATGGATTTTTCTGTAAAATTTTTTGAAAATGCCATTTTGTATCCAATTAGGGAATTTTGGTGGAAAATGAACTATAAAGGCCTTGGCTCAAGTGGAAACGATCTTGGTTTATTGGCGGTGAGAGCGCAGGTTCAATTCTCCACCACTGAAATTCTTCTTTTGTTTTGTTTTTTGATATTTCATATTTTTAAGAATAAAAAATAGATTATAAATTATTAAAGCTATCCCAAAAACCTAAATTTTTCTTTAGAAATGATGATAAATTATTGAATTTCAACCCTAAGTTCCAGTAAAGGACACTAAAATTTAGTCAATTTTTAAAAGAGAAAGGTCTATTTCTCAAAAATTTCTCCGGCGGCCCCTATTGGGACCGCCGGCACTTCCCGAAGGGAAATTTCTTTAAAAATTTAATTAAAAATGACCAATTTTCTTAAGAAAAAATGACCTAAATCTTCAAAATTTTTCTCCGGCGGCCCCTGTCGGGACCGCCTAAATAAAGAAATTTTTTTATTTTTTTGAACACCCGTGGCAACCCCAGCAATGGGGGAATACCGCCTGGGTAGCGGAACGCGAAAGCGGTGATCCGTATACATCAAAAAAAATTTTTTGGAAAATATAATATTTTTTAAATGGAATGAAAAAAATAGCATTATTGCCAGAAAACAGGTAAAATTTTCTCCATTTTTTTGTTTTTTTTTTTGGTTTTAGGCTCACATATTTTAGGGCCAGATTTTTTCAAAAAGTCTCATTCTCTTGTAAAGTTTCCTATAAATTTTATGTTAATTAATTAGGAAAATAAATGCTTAAATTTCTTTCTAAATTTTTTCTATATAAATTTCTCGATTTTGGATTTTTAGATTTTTTTTTTGGAAAAATAACAATTAATAAAAACGAAAAAACCGAAAACCGGGGGTACCGGTTTTAAACGGTCTTGAACTACCCTAGTATGTATAGTAGTTAGCGCGGCCGTAAGCAAACACATTCCCTTTTCCTTCTGCCGCTTTGTTTTCTCACAGGCTCTTTTTCTCTACCGTGTGTTCTCTCTCATTTTCTGTTCCTTTTCGCGATTAGAATTGGGAAGAAGTCGCTTTTCTTTTCAGTGGCGTTTGCTATTGCATTTCCTCGGCCAGCTTCAGGGTAAAAAAAACCCCATTTTCACTGTAATTGCAGTTTAGGTGCCCGATTTTCTCCGCAGTTGGTAAAATCGGCGTAGAAATTTCATTGAATTGAAAATTTATTTTTGGTTCTTCGATTTTATGAAGAGGAAGTTTTCCTTTATGAACTTTCTCTCTGCACCTTTTCTCTGTGTACTCTTTTGCCGTTAATTTCTCTGCCACTACAGCACGAAAAGGGACGTTTGAGCGCCGGGCCGTTTGAGCGCCAACCGCCAGAACTCAGCTTAAAAGCAATTTAGAAAAAATTTCTTGGTGTGAAAAGATAGAGCATAAAATTAGCTACAAAATAAGCATAAGTTTATCCTGATTGGCCAACTGTGAAAAGAGTTATGGCCAAAATAATCACGCGTATTTGCCAATTTCCGTCACGTGTGATATTTGGCCATAACTTTTTTTGTTATTGGCCAATTAAAATAAACTTTATCCTATTTTGTAGCTTATATTTAGCGCTATCTTTTAAACCCAAGAATATCTTTTAAAACTAAGAACACTAACTTGCTTCTAAACAAAGTTAAAGGGTCGGTTTTTCGTATTTAGCATGAAACTTTTTATTCCGATTCTTGAAGCGATTGTTTTAAAATTCCTATGTACAATGTAGTATTTCTTTTTTCTCTTTCTCTGATATCATTAGGACATGGACAGAGAAATAATTATGGCGTACAGCATTTGAAGTTCCTGCAGAGAATGTGAAAAAACGTTATCATCTTTCTCTGATTCAACCCTAATTATGTGTGATCTTTAAGTTATTTCGCTTCGATAAAATGACAAAAATCCTTAATGCTAAAAACGAAAAATTTATCCTTTGTGGCCTTCGTGCTCAAACGGCCCGGCGCTCAAACATCCCCTACCGTTACAGCAATTTAATCGGCGCCCAATTTTCATTTTAGCTTTATGATGAGAAAGTTTTTATGGAATTCTCTATGCAATTTTGTGAAAGATTCGCGGCAATAGTCCAGTTTGTACCCCCCTTTTTTGAAAAAAAATTTGATGTCTCCAAAATGGCCAAAAATCACATCCTAGGGTCAGTTTTTGACGCTGAATTCGATTCTGACATCCACTTTGACGTCCTGCGTCATTTGACGCAACTTTTTGACGTCGAAAATTTTTGACGTCAAAATTTTTCAAAATTCCATTTTTAGATAAAATGCATCTTGTGATAAAAAATGGCCATGTAACAGCTAAGAAACTGCCGATTGCGTTTGAATGGGTTCATTTCAAACGCAATCTTGGCACCATTATGGGTTATGGCAACACTTCCCAAACTTATGTCACTTATTTTTCCAAATTTTTCTGGCGCACACAATTTGGTGATCATGTTGTTTTTTCACTGATTTCTATGAATAAATTTTGAAAAAAATTTTGACGTCAAAAATTTTCGACGTCAAAAAGTTGCGTCAGACGACCCACTAGGTCAAAATGGACGTCAGAATCGAATTCAGCGTCAAAAACTGACCCTAGGATGTGATTTTGGGCCATTTTGGGGACTTCAAATTTTTTCCAAAAAAAGGGGGGGGGTACAAACTGGACTATTACCAGATTCGCTTCATAAAATAATTGGTTCACAGCAATTCAAGCGGTTTCCAATTTTCACTTTAAAAGTTTCTTCGTCGATTGGCACCAGGGGCCAATAACAGTTTCGATCGACAAACGACAGAGACAACGACAAACGCCAAATTTGAATTTGGCGCTTGGCAAACAGTAAATCTGTTTCCAAACGCAAAATATTTGGCGTCTGTCGTTTGTATCTGTCATTAGTCGATTTAGCGTTTGTCGATATCGCTCAATTTGTCTATGAATAACAGTTTAAGAAAAACGACAAATTATAGGTGCAAAATAAATTGTAAAATCAAAAGGAATGCAGATCGAACCTATTAAGTTTTGAGAAAAATGAGAAATTAAGGAGAAAGAAAAAATAAATTAATTATTTTGACGATTTTTAAAGGAAAAATTTAAAGTAAATTTTTAAAATTTATTTTTAAGAAAATTAAATTTTATAATTTTCTCTATTTTAAAAAGAAAATTTTTATTTTTTCAAAAGAAATATTTTGATTGATTTGTTTAGTGCAGCTCATAAAAATAAAAATAAAAAGAATTTTGCAAATTCATATTCCACTTTTATTTGATAATTTTTTTATAAAAATGATGATTAGATGCCTAAAATAAGTTTAAAACAAAATAAAATAGTTTTTATGCTAAAATCCGGTCTCTAATGATGATCGGGATATTTGGAACAATTGATCTAAATGTTGTATTTTTGGGACAATTCGATTTGTCAATTTGTCGACAGATTTGAGGGGCGAACATGAGCGCCCCTCAAATATTTGGCGTTTATCGTCTGAATTTGTCGATTTGTCATCCGTTGAATAACAGTTTCGGGCAGAATGGAGACAAACGCCAAATTTCCGACGACAAACGCCAAACGACAAATTCTCAAACTGTTATCGGAGACAAGCGCCAAATGACAAACGCCATTGGCAAACGCCAACGACAAACGCCAATTTTGGCGTTTGTCAATCGAAACTGTTATTGGCCCCAGAAACACTAGGGACTAGAACCGAACCCGAAGAAAATTTGGCACTAGTGGAAAGACGGTTACTTTTGGGACTCGATTTAAAAATTTGAGTACCGGGACTCAAAACTTTTCCCGTGAAATCTTTCTGAAATGATTTCCCTGGGGTAGATTTGGACGCTGACGTCAGAATTATTTTTTATTTTTCTTCAGATTTTAGATGAAATTTTTTTTGACGCCAACTGAAAAAAATTGACATCGGATGACGCATTAGGTAAAAATGGATGTTAGAATCGGATTCAGCATCCAAAATTACTATAGGGAATAAACAAATTTGAGTCCCGGTACACAAAAAAAAAATCGAGTCCAAAAAGTAATCCGTCTTTCCACTAGCGCCGAAAATTTTAATGGAAAATTTCTAATCATTTTTCTTCATATTTTGGCGTATCCGTCCACAAAGAGGCATTGCTGGGCATGGGCATGCGGCTTGCATCAAATTTCACTAAAATAAAAGGGATGTGATCCCAAACCCGTAGCCAGGGGCGAAAAGGGACGTTTGAGCGCCGGCTCAGTTTTTTGTGATTTTTTTTTTGTGAAATATTTATTTTTTTTTTGAAAAATGAAAGCGATTGAAGACATTGTTTTATCGTATATACATAATTCTAAAAATTTTCTGATAAAAAAACTAATGCCTGTAAGGAATCAAATATTGGATGTTGGTGACCGGGAATCAATTGATGTGTATTTTCATTATTGATAGGGCGTTAATTCCGGATCAAATTGAAAATTCATGTGCTGGGGCCAATTACAATTCTCGACGACAAACGACAAATTTATCGTTTGTCTATGGCGTTTGTCTTTGTCATTTGGCGTTTGTCGTTTATCTCCAATTACAATTAAAATTTTTGTCATTTGGCGTTTGTCGTCATTGTAATGGCGTTTGTCGTCGGTAATTTGGCGTTTGTCTCCAAATCAGGAAGAAATGTAATTCACCTAACGACAAATCGAGCAAATTCTGACGACAAACGCCTAATATTTGGGGGGCCGCCTATCCCACCCCTCAAATCCGACGACAAATGACAAATCGAATTGTCCCAAAAAGGACATTCATTTAGAGTGAATAAAATAATAATTATAATTTTTTAAACATAAAATTTTGGTTTATTATTAGTTATTTAAAGAAAATCCATCCTTGTGATAATTTTTGAAACTGAGCCCTATGATATTTTTTGGAAAACTTGAATACGAAAATCTTTGAAAATCAGAGGGCTCTGAAAAAATTTTCAAAATTAAATCAAAAAATTCTTTCTTTGGTTCTTGGTCATAGCTAATCATTATTCATCGGATAAAAGAATTTTTTCTATTGGGGTCAGTAGAGAAAAAAAAATTCAACTTTTAGCTTACCTTAAGAGAGTTTGATAAAATTTTTAAATTTATTCCTAAATAAAAAAAGATAGCGAGTTAAAAAGCAAATTTTCAAAAATATGGTATTTAGCATATTTTTAGGCAAAACAAAATTTGTCTTTACAATTTCTCAATCTTTAAATGTAATTCAACGTCAAACCGGATGATAAAGACAAACGCCAAATAGGCAAATGACAGAGACAAATGATAAACGACAAATATTTGGTGTTTTTCACCAAATTTACTTTTTGCCAAGCGCTAAATTTAAATTTGGCGTTTGTCGTTGTCTCTGTCGTTTGTGGTCGAGAATTGTAATTGGCCCCTGGCGTCTCGGTGCGAATATAGCAATCAGGGCCGTAACGA
>LDKF01005176.1:0-10549 GCA_001026735.1 Rotylenchulus reniformis | reverse complement strand
GCAGAATATTTATGGGGTTGGCTTTTTCATAAACAAAATCATACTTACAATTAGATCAGTATCATTCATTAGCTCGCAGGAATTAGAAGAAAGTGCTAAAAATATTATTTGATTAAATTAACGGATTTAAGAATTCGATCGGACATGCAAACAGGAATGAGACTGGGAAATCATGAACAAAATTTTAAAGAAAATGCTCAAAGATTCCAAACTCAAAGGACTGAATTCGCAAGAGGCGATGGACTATGACTACCTGGAAATTCCGAAGGAAATTCATAACACTGTAGAAGGCTTGTTCACACATGAGAAGAAGTGGTATTTGTCAGTGCGGCAAGGAAAAAGAACCGCACAATTGGCATGGACATCCGGAATCCGGCGAACCGTCTTCGATTGGAGCCAGGCAAGAATTTAAAAATTGGGACAACAAGGCCTCGTCAAATGAAATAAAATGAATAAAATGGGACAAATGAACCGAGTGAAGTGTGCTAATTACGAATCGAAGTTCTGATTTTGTCACTGATAATTCGAAAAATCTATGATTTTTCATCTATTCGTATATTTTCTCTCAGTACTCTAGTTTTTTCAACCGTATTTAAAAGAATAATAAGAAAAAATAATAATTAAGATCGGATAAAACATTTACCATAGAGAAATTAAACTAATAATATCCATGTGTAACTATTATTGAATTATTTTTAAAAATTTCACCAAATCAGATGGGAAAGACGGCCTCATGCGCGATTTGAAATTCATCGTGCCCCGAATCTATGCCGCTGTCATTGACAACGAGGTTGACCAGAATCGGCATGGGGACAATGATGGCATGGAAAAGGCATTAAAATATTTATTATTTCCGTTTTTAGTTAATTTAATTTTAGGCCTAATGATCAATTAATTCGGATGGAAATCAATGCCTTTCAAAATTATTTTTATATTTTGGCGCTTATTTGGATGACATTGGCAAGGCATGGCGTAACTCATTAGCATCAACGGACCATTTTCCTTACCATCTGCGGAGTGAGTCTTAGATTTATAATTGTTATTATATTTTTTCTTTAAAATTATTTTCAATAACGCTCATAAAATTTGTTTAGCTCGCCTCAACGTATCGTGCTCTGCTGAATGGAAAGGAGTCAAGGCCGCAAAAATTGTTTAGACCTCACTAATGTGACGGACGGATTCAATGGTGTTGTTCATCGGCTTTGAAGTAGTCCCAATTCGCGCCTCCGATGCTCTTTTGATCTTTTTTCTCGTTATTTATTATCTTTTGAAATTCTCTTCTCATTGTTCTTTATACTACTCACTATTATTTTATTCTGTTTATTTTTTTTCTTACTCTCATACCTTTCTTTCTGTGACTCTTTTTACTCTCTTCTCTCCATTCTATACACCCTTATCTTCATCCACTCCCTCCTTTTTGCTCCCCATTCTCTCTCACCTTTTTCTGTTTCTCCATATCTTCTTTTTTTTTCATCCCTCTCACTCTATCTCCTCTCTCTCTCGCTCCCTCTCGCTCTCTCTCTCTCTCTATTTCGCTCCCTCTCGCTATCTCTCCTTTCTCTCTCTCTCTCTCTCACTCTCTCTCCTCTCTCTTTCTCTCTCCTTTCTCTCTCTTCTCTCTCTCTTTTTTCCCTCTTCTTTTTCTCTCCACTATCTCTCAATTCTTGCTAATTTCCTTTTTGTGGAATAAAAATGCACAAATTAAACGATTGTTTTATTTCTGTGATCATATCTTTTAATGTCTTTTAAAAGTGGTGTGATCAGAGCAGAATATCGGAATGTCATCCGCAGTTCATTTGTCAGTTATGTCAATTTTGTGACTGGAATTAGCACAAAAAATAGAAAAAAAATTCCTTCTGATCATCCGGTCGTTTCGGTGTCACAGGTGGCCAAAGAGTAACGTTCTTTTCGTGTCATCCACCGGACCCATTTGGAGACAGTGCCGCCCGGATTCCTCCAACGAGCCAACTTTCTGTCCATGAACATCTTTATCCGCTGAACTTTTTGTATCATAGCTTGAAAAAAACAAAATTATTAATAAAATTAACGGAAATTCCAGCTTAATAAATTGTTACGTTTCTTATCACTTACTTTATCATCATAGTAAAATAAAAAAAATTATTGGCTTTTACCATAATTTTTCAAGTTCATAATAACAAATATGTTTTTCGAATGAGAAAACAAAAAATCTTATTATGAAGCATATCTTATCATATCTTATTATAAAGCTCTAGAGTAGAATGAAAAAAAGTTTTTTTTAAATTCTATTTTTGACTAATAATCTATTGGACACCTATAAGAAAGAATTAGAATAAAATAAAAGGGTCAAAATGCATAGGCTTAAAAAAGATAAAGGAGAAAGAGGGTAAAATTTTATAAATAACTATGGAATTAAATATTTGTTAAGTGCCTGAATAGGGTTCATCTGAGTCGTTGCGATTTTTCAATTTTTGACGCAGCAACACTTGAAATGCGTCGAACGTCAATTCATCGAAAATACGCAGTTCACCTGCCTTCCGGATTGGATGAATCTCCGCAGGCAAGCATTTGCCGACCAGAAAGTCCAGACACCCGATGCCACTCATCCGTTGGTTTCGGCGGGCTGCCGAACTCAACATATTCTAGATGGATGAACAGGTGCTATCTCGTTTTGACCGTTGCCAGGTCGCTACCGTTAAAAGCCCCTCCACTAGGAGCATAAAAGCCACGAACAATAGTTTGGCCGAAACTTTTTTTGAATCTTGATCCCCTAGAAACCCTATTTTTTTTGGTATTTCGGGAAATTTCGGACTTTTTGCCGAATTTTGAAAAATTAAAAAAAAATCAAAAGATAGTGCATCAAATTATTAATATTAAATAAATTTTTGGCCGCGGATTTTCTAAAATTTTCAGATGCTTAGGATTTCAAGAAATTTTTTTAAATTTCAAAGTAATTTTTGAAAATCCTAGGCCTCTGATTTTTTTGAAAATCCTTATTATTAAATAAATCCTTATTAAATAAATAAACTGATTTTTTTTTGAAAATCATAGCCTACGGAAAATTGTTTGTGGCTTGCGGAAAATTGTTTTGGGCGAAAAAATTGATCGATGAACCGTAGGCGATGAACCGGCAGGGAAGAATAGTGTGGAGATGAATCGGAGGCGATGAACCCCTCACACCCCCCAGTCTGGGGGGTGTGAGGGGTTCAAAAAATTTTTTTGACGTGTATGTCATTGGGCTCCGATAGGCCGGAGAAAATTTTGAGAACATTGAGCCATTTCTTTAAAAAGTTTGATCAATTTTTTCGAATTTTTCAATTTTCCTTCTCCTTTTTCTCCGACCCTCGCCCCGTGCGAATGACTCTCCCGACCCCATTACACCTCTTGATCCCCTTGATATAGGATAGGATAAGAACAGCTGTTACCCAACCCTTGGAAGTGTTTATATGTGATCACATTTCCTTCACACAATGGAACATTTAATCGCCGCCGGGCTCTGAGCCAGGCATACGGCTTACGAACCGGGAATAAAGAACTTTGGAACCAAACCATCGGTTCATTCAATCTCACCCTCTTGTGGTCTTGTGCACTTATATGGAGTACATTATTTATTTATTTCAACAATCCTTCAAATATTACCATAAATTTCTACTTTGTCAAAACTTTATCATCCAAAAACCGAATTTCGACCGAATTTCGACCAATCTGAAAAAATCAATTTTTTTTTAATTTTTAATAATTTTTTTTATTATTTTTTTTTCATTGATTTCAAGCTTCTCTCCGTACATAGAAATCATTTTCCTCGTTGAGGATTCGAACCCATGACCCATGGGATGAGTCTAATTTTGACACATCCACAGCACCAACCATGACTATTTCAGAATCGGCTAGCCGATTCTGAACTATTTCAGAATCGACTAGCCGATATTGAACCATTTCAGAATCGGCTAGCCGATTTCGAAATCGGCTAGCCGCTGGTTCACTTTCGGCTAGCCGATTCAGAATCGGCTAGCCGATTCACTTTCGGCTAGCTGATTTCGAAATCGGCTGAATTTCACTTTCGGCTACAACATATATATCATCTTTTTCCAAAAAAAAATTATTTATGGTTTCTATATAAACTTTAAAGAATGTAGCTTTAATGGAATGAATCTATAATAAAGTTCATTATTTTGAGAAAAACATGTACCAATGTCATATGTCATTAGTCAAGGTACACGTATATGGTTTTCACGTACTAAAAACACGTGAAAAGTTAGGTTAAAAGTTAGTTAGAACGCATAGCGTACTTTATGAAGTTCATGTATTTGCTGCAGGGAATTTTGTGAAAATACATACCAGTATTACATAACATATTCGAGTATTAGCCATAAAATAGCCACGTAAAAAAATACGTGAAAAATACGCTACGTGAGTTGGCATGAGCCGTCAAAAAATCCAGGAACATACTTCATGATCTTCGTGTACGTGCTATGGTATGCATATTGAACTCTAATCTATGGACCTTGAATATAATTATAGATTTTAAAATGTGATGCCTTATCTATGTATTAGTTAGCATTATAGTATAGCTTATGTTTACAGTGTAAATTATTAAAAATAAATAAGTAAATATTATTTTAAATCATTTGTTGTAGAAATTCCTTAACTTACGGTCACCAAGATCGCCACTTTCGGATACTTGATCCACACATCCAATATATGGTTCAACACATTAAGATTATTTTGAATCCAAAACGCATTTGGATCATCGAACAACAACTCTGGTACAATCTCGTCTTGTTCATTCCGTTTTATATTTGAATAAATATTGGAAATTTGAAACAGAATTGGCCGCATTTCCTCCTCAAAAATATAAAAATATGGAAAATTTATGCGAGTTGCTAGAAAAATACAAAAATTTTACCTCATTCTCCACATTCTCTCCTTCAAAATCATGCTGGACCAGAATGAGCTCGTAGATCGAAATGCCCAAAGACCAAATGTCGAATTTTGTTGAAACCTAAAACAAAGTCAGCTTAATAACTAATTCAAATGTCATCAGTTTTGTATAAATCATGTATTTAAATTATGATTAATGATACATATTGTTGGATATGTGATACATGATTACGTGATTCTTCTTGTGATGATATTTTCCTTGTTATTATGTATTTCCTTCTCTCTCCGATTCTAAACCTGAGTCTCACGTCACCTATATAAGCAAATCATTTTGCTCATTCTACGATCATTCTTTCCTCATTCTGGAACTCACTGGATTTTTGTCCGTCAATACGAGTGCTTCAAGCTGAAATAGAAGGCAAATCAAGATGTCATGGCCATATTCAACCAAGTTAATGCCGCGTGCGAAAATGCCGACTTCTCACCATGTTGCAAGGAAAAGCAGAAGTGCCTGATCCTGATTACTGCACTACGTGAGGATCATCAGTATCTACGTCAGAAGTGCATGCAGATTCTTGAAGAAGCGCAAAGGAAGAATGAAGCCATCACGTTAGAAGCTACGTGAAGAATGCCGGACATTCCTCTCAGTTCGGGCAAATATGACGATGCTCGCACAATCCTCAAGGACGATGTCAATCGATGCAGTCTCTTTTTATCCAGAGCAATGGAAGCAACAGATGAAGAAGAAGAACATCAATCGTCAGGTTTATTCCGATGCAAAGGAGCAGCAAAATGGAAGTTCAATTTCGCTCCGCAGTAGCAGATTCTGTCTCTCGTGTGGATATGCTGATCACAAACGAGAAGAATACAAATTCCGAGATGCAATGTGCCACCAATGTCAGAAGATTGGACACATCAAGGCAGTGTGCCAAAGCAAGGCAGTTCGTGAAGTATCCGAGGTGTCCAGTGCAACAGTTCACACGGTCACTGTCAGTTCAGCCTTTGCAAATTTCGAAGAAGATACAATTCGAGCAAATCTGAAGATCAACGACGTTGATTGCAAAATGAAGGTCGACACCGGAGCAGATGTCACGGTCCTTATGATGAAGACGTGGGAAGAGCTCGGTCGCCCTGCATTGATGCCTGCGAAGATCAAAGCCAAAGCATGCAATGGCACGTCATTCGAATTTGATGGCAGGATCAATTGTGAAGTTCAGCACGAAGACAAAATAGTGAAGAATCTCGATGCCTACGTCTGCAGGACAATTGTTCAAGATCTGGTTGGAGCACCATGGATTCGGATGCTCAACCTACTTCCATGGCTAAGAAATGTATGCAATGTACAAGCCAAGAAGACAATTCTGAAGAAGACAGATGATTCGACTCAAGGCAAGGAACAAGCCAAGAAGTCAACTCCCAAGAAGTCTGTGCACTTCAGCGATCAATTGAATGGAAAGAAGGCTGTCATTGCGGAATGTTATTTATTCAACATTCCGCAAGTCAAAGCCTTCGATGTTCAAAGACGGAGATCCAGTTCAGCTTCTCAACTTCAGCAATGGACAAGCAACGTGGATTCCAGGCACGATCATTGAACGTGTGGACGGTTCGCAGCGCTACCGCGTGGAAGTACCAAGGCTTGGCACAAGGGTTCACCGCTATGCAAACCAGATCCGATGTCATTCGACGAAAAAGCAACGGAAGTCCACCGACATTCAGAAGCATGGTTCGATGACTGTGTGTGCGACAACGTGCTCGACTACAGGCCGTGCGACGACCAGTGCAACCACGGATTCAGATGAGCCCCACTCGTCTACAGGCACGACTACGGAACATTCAGACGGGCCCCGCTCGACTACAGATGGGCCCTGCCCGACTACACGCTCGATGACAGTTCGATCAGATGAGCCCCATACATGGACAGACGTGATCTACGGGACATTCTGATGTGCTGGCGGGACTTCAGAAGTTAAAGAGGGAGATGCTGGATATGTGATACATGATTACGTGATTCTTCTTATGATGATATTTTCCTTGTCATTATGTATTTCCTTCTCTCTCTAATTCTAAACCTGAGTCTCACGTCACCTATATAAGCAAATCATTTTGCTCATTCTCCGAACATTCTTTCCTCATTCCCCTCATTCCTTGCTCATTATTCTATTGTATTGTCATCAATAAACAATTATTCTTCATGGTGTCTCTTGGCCTCTTACGACGACCCAAGGATACAACACATATGTCTTTTTTCATTCTAACAAGTAAGTTTATCAGATTTAGACTGGTTAGACATTCCAATCCATTTAACGATTGTGAGCGATTATTTATAAAATTTATTTTTTTTTTATTAATAAATACTTCTAACTTGTAAGCTTCGATTCTGATTGAATTATATTGGTCAAAGTACGCGAAAAAAAGATGATACTTAGGGTGTGTCAAAAAGGTGATAATTAGGGTGTGTAATAAGTTCTGCCACCCTCTCATAGAGGCATTTTAAAAAATTCATAACTTTGTTATTTGATAACCAATTCATTTGATCTTTTTTTTATTTTGTAGAATAAGTAAAATGCGAAATTTTGACAGAAAACTTTTTTTAGACTTGCTAGGCCGAAAGTATAAAATGCCATTGTGCAGAATTTTATACTCTGCTTTGGACTATTTAATTTTTCCAAATTGAACAAAAAATTCGAAATATTTCTAAAAACCTATTTTTCGGATAATTTCTAATTTTTTGTTCGAATTTTCGAGAAATTAAAAATAAAAGAAGATAAAGCATAAAGTTCTGCATAATGGTTTTTTATACTTTTGGCCTAGCAAGCTGGAAAAAAGTTTTCGGCAAAGCTTTTACATTTGGTACTTTTTTAACGTCATAGCACCGTGTTTCCCACCATTCTGTCGGGGTTGTAAAATTCCGGTGCTGCGTATTCGGACGTGGTTATTTTGGTGTCTGGCTCAAATTCAAGCGTTGCACGGTTGGGGCCCTCGCCGGGTATCAGGGCAGAACCGTCGAAGTCGAACAGTTTGAGCAATTCCAAAGTGGAACTCTCGGAAACCCAGACGAAATTTTCTGGTTTTAGGTCGAAATGTATTGCAACTGAATTTATAAAAAAAATTATAATAAATGCATCTAATATCTTTTCTAGTTAAAACACTGTAACAATAAATTTTTAAATTATTTAAATTTTGTGTTATGTCATTTCTTAAAAATAGGCCAAAACGTGTTTTTTTAAAAAAGGATACATATATAACTATGAGCAATGTATTTAGTTTGATAATCAATTAAGAAAAATAATATTAAAATTGGCTTAATTAATTTTAATAATCTCATTCAGTCAAATTATTATTATGTATTAGTATCCGATAAAGATAATATATAAAACTTTTTTTACAGCAAATTGGACTAAAATCGTAAAGCATAGAAGGTTAATAGTTAATAGGGACTAAAAAAATACAAAAATTGACAAAAACTCGCCAAAAAAATTATAAAATTTCAGTCAAATATGTTGAAAAATCGGAAATTTTTATCTAAAAAATGAAATTTTAAAAAATTCCACAAACTCCAATATTGAATGATTTTTTATTTTGATGCAGAAAATTTTGCAAAAAAGGCTAATTGAAATTTTCTGATTTTTTGAAAAAAAATTTTAAGAAATGTTCCGAAACTTTTAAATTTAAATATTGGCATATCAAATTTTCTCTACATAATTTTATTTTTTAATATTTTTCAATAATTTTTTTTAGATATTTTTACTAAATCAAGATTTGCTCACTATGTAAAATCTAAAAATAATATTTTTAAAATTAACTTCCAAAATATCAAATGAAAAATTTACATCGGTGCAACTCCTTCAAAGGTTCAATCAGTGTTTTGACGTAGGTGATCAGTTCTTTTTCTTTCCCATAGGTCAAAGGCGGCTTGGTATAAATGTGATCGAAACATGTTTCGTCACCCAAATCCATGATAATGGCAGATCCATTACTGTCTTCAAGCTCACCACTAGATATTTTATTATGCTAGAAAATTAATTTAAATATCTCAAAATATTCGTCTTTTTAAGAGTGGCCTATCTATTTTGATGCTTTTTTCTTTTTTTCACCTAAATCTATTGTCTCTATCATTTCAAATTCTCTTCTCTATAAAATAAATTAGCTTTTTAGAATGTGGCCAGTTGCACTAAAAAATTTTTATTCAAAAAATGCTAAAATTTTTAATAAGCGGCTATTATAAAACTTTTACAGTCTTTTTAGAAAAGAAAGCTGCTATAAAAAATAGCTATAAAAATGCTATAAATTTCTCTAAAATTAAATAAATTATTGTAAATTTTTACGCGTCAATCATTATCATCAGCCGATTACGCTTTTTCGGATCTTTTTCCGCCTTTCTGATCGAATTCATCACATCCAGGGCATTCAGATAAACATCTTCGTTTTCTGACTCATAAATTTTAATGGCCACACATCGGATGTCGCTCCGCCATCGCATAAAACCAATGTGTACCTAAAAATAATTTTTTTTTAATTTTATTTTTTAACTTAAAATGCTTTATTTTATTTAACAAAAAGACCAAATAAACGAAATTCTAAATATTATTTGTGTTCATTCTTCATTCGGTTCAATAAATTTGCTAAAAATTAAAATAACCCAAATTTTAAATGGATTTATTACAATTTTTATTTCCAAATTTTTATTTTAGCGTGAATTTTACAACTAAATAATTTTTTATTCATTCAAATATTCTTAGAATTAAAGCAGTTTAAAAATAATGTGAATTTTTTAGCCCAAAAATGCATAGGCTGGAATAAATTTATTTTTTTAAAATTTAAAATTCGATGCTTAATTTTCATTTTAAGCTTCTATAATTCCCTTAAGCAATGCAAAAATTATTTTAATATTATAAAATTATTCGATTTTTATTTGTGTTATAAACAATTTCTTCACATGATTTATTTCAAACAAATTTACAAAATTTACCCTTCCAAAATTGCCGGCAAAGTCATGCTCCTCTTTCATAAAAATTTTCACTTCCGCCGGTGGCAGCCCGAGGAATGAATGATACTTTAGCTCCTTTTCCATCTCCGATATTGGTGTTCCCCCGCAAGAATGGATTGGATCTACCGCATCTATCCCAAAAAATTGGCCAAAATAAATTTCTATTTTTATAATGAAAATTATTAATAGTAAGGTCATGGCTGAATAAATTATGGATTAATTAGTATTAATATACTAAAACAAATATTACGGATATATAAATAATTTACTAATATTTCTCTACATATTTTCTGTAAATTATTAATATATTATGCGCAATTTTGGATAGACTTATTAGGCGGATGGTTATATATTTTATATGTGATTTCAGGATGGCAAAACAGCCAATTTATATGGCAAGGCAGACCATCCCGACACAATTATACCACATTTTTTTGGCATTTGACGCATTTTGCCACATTTTCGAGTTGAAAATGAGCAAATTCTACATTTTGATGGTCTGGAGATGTGTGATTTATTTTATATAGATTTAAAATTGAATAATATATGAATATTTATTTCATGTCCACAAACATGTGCACAATATATATATATAAATTTTATACATTTAAAATTAATTGATTTGTAAAATTAGTAAGTATGTATGTCAATGAAACGATGATGAATAACTCATCAAAAAGGTAAAAATGATTGGAAATTTCT
>LDKF01005175.1:0-13536 GCA_001026735.1 Rotylenchulus reniformis | reverse complement strand
CTATTAGATTTGATAGTTGAAAAAAAACAATTACTGCGGAAAAAACATAGGTATCATGTTTTAGTTGATATTCGCTTTAAATCTTCAATTTTTCACATCTCGCATTGCTTCTGACGATCACGACGGCACTTTTTCAATGACAAGGATCAGTAATCTTTTATGTCCAATCCCACAATTGGCCAATGTGTCTTGGCCATTCATCAATTGTTGACCATAAGTAAATGATTTGTACAATTTTTGTTTCTGCGGCGATTTGCCAATTCGTAACGCCAATTTTTCCTTCACATCATCTATGCTTTCCCATGAATACACATCCAACACAAGAACATTGTCATCATCTTCGCTACGGAAGCAGGTGGGAAAATATTAAATAAATCTTTTTTATTTTGCATAAATAATATACTTAGGGTGTCAAATAAGTTCTGATGAGCCCTCTTCACAGATTGTGTAAAAATATTTTTTAAAAATCAAATGTAGACCAACCAAACTGCAAGAAATTATCATATATGTTGACACTTTTTGGGCAAAAGATCAATCCCATGGGCTTAAAATTTAGAGGAGTTTTGAATTAAATCACAAATGTGGGTCTTTTTTGATATAGTCAAATTTAACCAAGTTTTTCACAATAATGGAATGCGAAGGAAACCAAATACAAATGCTTAACTGATAGAGCACTTTTTGATAAATATTCAGAATAAAAATCAGCTTCCTAGCTAATCTGGTTCATTTTTTCTAGGTGTCTATTTTTGATACCGATTTTGAAGCAATCTTCCAAAAAAAATATTTCTCAGTAAAAGTGACCAAAATTAGCAACAGGAATCGAATTTTTGAGGTATTTTAACTAATTTGGCACTATATTATTGAATTATAATGATTTGGTCTTTTGAAAAAGGCTCAAAGTTGAAATTCCATTTTTGCACCCAGAAAAATTTTTTTTGGCGATCCTTGCTACCCTTTATTGAATGTTTTGAATTTTTATTTATTGCACCGTAAAATGAGATTCTTTAGACTATTTTTTCCTGCAGATTTTATATTTCCATCTTTGCGGAATAGGTAGTTCAGTTTGCGAGTGCAAGAAAAGTGCGCTTGAATTCAATTTTAAGAGGTTTCGCGCTAAAAATCATATAAAATTTTGATTGAGGAATTAAATTAACTTTCACTTATAAAAATGAAAAGGACATTTTTGCCTACAAAATAAAAAAAGATCTTAGTGGATTGATGGCGAAATAACAAAGTTATGAAATTTTTAAAATGCTTTAACGGAGAGGGCTCAGAACTTATTTGACACCTTAAGTATAGCAATATATTCAAATGCTTCCATTAATTGAAGAGAATATAAAAAATAATAATCGATTGTGTTGGGTGATTTCCCGCTTATTTTGTGCTACTTTGAGTACCTTTTTGAAAAAAATCATTTGGGAATATTTTTTGATGAATTTTCACAAAAAATTATTGGTTCTGAAAGAGCACAATTTTTTTCTAATATTTTAAACATTTTTAAATTATTGGTGACTTTCTTTTTTTTTTAATCTTTTTTTTAATCTTTTTTGGAATATTTTTTTTTATTAAAAAAAAAGTTTATTTTCAAAAAAGACATTGTGAAAAAATAAGAGACATCACTAAAATAAGGGTCCTGTTTTAAAAAAAATAAGAGAGGGGGCCCTTATTTTAGGGAAAATACGGTATACCTGTTATGAAGCAGGCCCTGCTGGTACTCCACCCTTATTAACATTTTTCCTTCACTTCCCTTATGATTGTTGTTGGCATTGGCATTGTGTTCTTCACGAACAACAAGTGCAATTTTGCTTCTATCTTGGCAACCAGCCGCTTCCAAACTGGATTCATCGGCCAATTCACGATTAAAATGCAACAAATTCAGTCTTTGTTCCCTCAGGGGTATGCCATGTCTCAACCGGATCTTTTCCTTCACATCAATTATTTGTTCCCAATCATACACATCCAGATCAAGTTGGCGACGGATGCAATCACTTAGTATGCATTCGTCGTACATTATACTGATAAGCATTTTCTTGTTTTGACCCCCTTGGAGATGTGATGAAGCTGGAAAAGTGCCATTTTGAGATTCAAAAAGAGTTAGCCAACCCCTGAGGACTCTTGAGAACCCGTCACATGGGGAACCGACATTTGAAGACCCAATACTTTAAATTTAATTAATATGAACCTTTTATATGTTGTATCGGCTCAATCCACATGATTTTCATATCATTTGAAAGTCGAAATTGCTTTTGAGAATTTATTTTTTTAGTGAAAATGCCGGGTTTAGGGACCCCTCAAGTGTTGTTTTCGGCGGATCCTCAAATGTTGGGTCATCAAGTGTGAGTCCTCTCAAGTGCTGCATCACCAAAAAAAAGTGCCGCTTTGCTCACCCCGGCCTAGAACTTTTTGAAGCTTTTTTTGATGCTTTTGCCTTTTTAGTTTTAGCGTAGAAAAATGCTTCTAAAAAAATTCAGGCGCCAGGGTAATCAAAGTGGCATTTTTTTAATATTCTAGCACTGACGCAACGGTAACTGGAGCCTGGACTCCTTCTGGATTTTGTAGTCAGCCCGGTGCTTCTCATCATCCTCCAACAGTTGTTTCTCGTCAAATACCAAACTCTGTTGGGCTCTCGGGATCCCCTCTTTTTCCTGAATTTTGGTCTTGATTGTGCCGACCGTGTTCGCGTTTTCGGCTTCCAGATTAATGTGTTTTACGGTCAGAGTTTTGAAGAACATCTGCATCCCATGCACCATGGATGCAAAATATGCCAATAATACAAAGAGAAATTCGATCCTCATCTTAGTACGAAGTACAAGGGACACAAAAAGGGCGGTTCGGGGTAAAAGAAATATGACCCGAATTTGGGCCTCTTAAATTTGTAATTTCCTTCCACATTTTCCTTAGAAAAAGGGTCTAATTGTCAAAAAAATTCTCCGGCACCGGCCCGATACCACGGTGCTGGGTCATTTTTAAAAAAGTGCTAAAACCCAGTATGTTCTCCAAAAACTTTTTGTAAAGCTTTTTAGGCCAAAAGTATAAAAGGCTAAGTTTGTTTCGCAGAATTTTATGCTTATATTCTAATAATTTTAGTTTTTCAAATTTCGGCCAAAAAGTTTGGAATTTTGCCGAAATGCCGAAATATTGGATTTTTAGAGGATAGTTCGAACTTTTTGGCCAGACTGATTCTTATTGGGCCTTTTTAACGCCCTTAAGGGCCTATTTCCTAGCATATTCATTATCATGTTGGTCTCCTATAAAGGGAAGAAAATATAAATTATATAATATATCCGGATAAAAAGGAAAATATATCCGGTCTACATGTTATAGTATGTGTCATTATTTTTGAAAGATTTCACATGGAAGATTTCACATGACTAATTAACTAAACATCTATGAAAACCCGCTTCTACAGATTCTACAGAAAAAATGAAAAAAACAATTTTTATTAACAATTTTCATGTAATGTTAATGGAAAAAAACATTCCGGTTAATACAGCTATGAAAAAATAAATAAAATGAGCGACAAATATATTCCACTTTTATTTATAAAAGTGTCCCTTTTTCAGCCCTCTTACAAAAAAATGAAAAAGAATATATAAATTTTTGTAATTTATAAATTAGAAAACATAAAAATCTTGAGGAATATTATTGGATTCGTATTATAGGGGGTGGGTGCGTGACTTTGAAAGATTTTTTTGAAAGGAACTTAATAGTCTTAATTAGAGACCGAACTTAACGTTCAAGCAAGATCTTGAACCAAGATTCTTGAAAAATCTTGAATCTTGAACAATCTTGAAAAAATCAGAAAAGGTTCAATCAAGATCTTGGTTCAAGATTCTTGAAAAATCTTGATCTTGAAAAATCTTGACCCAAAAATTTCAAGAATCTTGATCGTTTTCAAGATTTTTTTTTTATTTTTCTATCATTTAAAAAAATACCTTAAATGATAAAAAAATATTATCGAATATAACGGAGCATATCAATCAATAAAATTTCAATACTTATTGATAATTGATCATGTTTCAAAAAAATCATTTTTTGGCAAGCTCTAAAAAATATCTACAAAATCAAATGAACGGCTAGTGAATTCAGCTCTAAAAAGCAGTACAGTAATAATTACTGTATATTAACTTTACTGTGTTACCATATTATTTTGTTTAAAATAACCGGACAGACTTTGTTGCGTTATTCAAAATCTCTCAAAAGTAACTTCGCGCGAGGTATAATTAAATGCCTTTACATATTTGAGTTACCCGATATTTTGGGGACCATTCGTCATAATAGGTTCAAACCTAAGGGAAATAAGATTGATATTAAAAAATAAGGAATACTAATAGCTAAAAATGAGCTTGAATTTAGGGCCAAAATAGTGTGAACTTGGCCAAAATCATTTTATTTTGACCATAAATTTTCAGAATTGACCATAAAAATTGTCATTTTTCGTGGCAAGATCTTGAATTTTGCTTCTTGAAAAATCTTGTAAAATCTTGAAAAATGGCAAAAGGTTCAAGCAAGATCTTGAACCAAGATTCTTGAAAAATCTTGAATCTTGAACAATCTTGTAAAAATCAGAAAAGGTTCAATCAAGATCTTGGTTTAAGGTTTTTCAAGATTCTTGATTCAAGATTCTTGATAAATCTTGAAAAATCTTGTCTTGGTCCGGTCTCTAGTCTTAATCTTGGTTTTAGGTAGCATTAATTGCAAAATTTTAGATTTCTGAACAATTTAGAAAAAAAACTCATGACTATCTGGTTTATATTGTTAATTTCGGCCTATATTGCAACCATGGAACTCTCGCATGGGATGCAGATTCCGGAGGCCAAAAACGAGGACACGGTCGTCACAATCAAGACCAAAATTCAGGGAAAAGAGGGGATCCCGACGGAGCAGCGAAATTTGTCATTATTTGATGGGAAACAACTTGAGGAGGACGAGAAGCATCTGGCGAACTACGAAATCAAGAAGGAATCCACACGCTACAGTTACTGAAACCAGCAGGCTCGAACCCAGAAATTTGGAAGTGGGGAGGGCAGCAGAAAATTTTTATGGGGTTGTTGATGACAGAGAACAAAACGAGATTCGGCGATCAGCCTTTAGAATTTGAGATTTTTAACCTATTTTCCTCGGAAAATTGATCACAAATTTTATTTTATTAAGTGGTATTGGTGGGAAATTTTTTTTTGATTTGGGTCATTTTCCTAGAAAAATTGGTTGTTTACATGTTACCTAAAGACTGTTTTTGTCGTGGGGGGGGGGATTTCGCCGTGGCGCGACTGTTACGGTCCCGACATTTGCAGACTATATTATAACTCGACTCGAAGGTAACTTAAAAACACTATTCTAATTAAAAAAACAGAGTAAAAAAATTAGTCACAACATAAGCTCATTTAAATTGTCCCACTACAAAAAAATATGGCAAAAAATTGTTTGGCAAATGCAGAATATTTTGGCCATAACTTTTTCACAGATGTTTATTTCGAGCAGGTTTAGGCTTATTTCGTAAATTTACTCTTTTTGATATCAAAAACATTTTTTCTGATTGTGTTTGAATTTATTTAAACAAAACAACATACATATGTAGGTATATATTACGAATTGTTCGCAAAAGCCGAAAACCCAATTCACAGTTTTATATGGGCTTCAGGAGAAAATTTCGTAATTTTAGATCCTTTTCTTAGGGAATTGGTCTTTTTTTTTTATTTTTCGCTTTTTCTTCCTCTCCGATACCCTTATAAATCTCCCCTTGGTACGGACCTGGGCTGTTATATGCCTCACCAAGATGGTCAAAACAAGAAAATGCTTATCACTGTGGAATGGCGACGCTGTATAACACCAAATAATTGTGCTGATCGGGAATTTGAGCTGGACGCGTATGATTCAGAGCGAATCATTGATTTCAAGGAAAAAATCGATCTGAGATTAGACCTGTTACCAAGTGAACAGATACTGTACAAAGTGATCAATGATCAGCAGCAGCAATTGGCTGATCAGCTCCCGGTGGCCGAATGTTGTCGGAACCGTCGCAATGGGTGCCGAATTGGTCTGGTCATTGATTACAGCCGTGGAGGAGAAAATAATCCTGCGGATCGTACTCATGGATGTGCAGGGAAAATGTTTGTTAAGGTAATACCGTATTTCCTGTATTGAGACCCCCGGGGGTCTGATTTTTTAACCCCTCTTCAGAGGGGTAGGGTGTTCTATTACAGGGAGGGGACTAATTACAGGGAGGGGACTTAATACAGGATATACGGCAGGTTATTAACCAAAAAAGGTAACAAAACAGCACATTTATTATTAGCCGGATAAGGACACATATAACATAGTCATGTACTAGAGACCTGTAAAAAGTACGGGTACGTGAGTTAGCACGGGTCGTTTAAAAACTGTATAAAAAGTGTAAGAACTTCATGAATGTGCAGACAATCATGTCTTATAATTGGTATGTTTTTTTATTATTTTTAATAATTATTTCTTAACTTCTAAGAGCATGTTTTAAGCAATTAAAAAAGGCGATAAATTATTTTTTTATTTTATTACATCCCATGGTCTTCTCGAATTCAACCATTTTGATACATTTTTAGTATTGATCCAACTCGGTTTTATTAATAAGGTTTTCCATCGGGAACAGCTGGCACGCCCCCAAATCCATCAAGTCATCGATTTGGATGTGTACAAGACGGAAACCTTAGATGACATGAAGGAGAAAATCGAACTCCGAACCGGTATACCACGAGAGGAGCAAATATTGTACAAATACAATTATGGGGGACCGGAATTGGAGGGCGGAGATGCCACTTTAGAAGAGAGCGGGATCGTTGATTTTCACAGAATGGCCCTGATTGTTGAATGAGGCCATCGTCGACATATAATAATAATATGTTGTATCCGAAATTATTTCATCTTGAATTCATGATCCGAACATTTCCAAACATGTGACAAACACGGGGTCAACGGTTTGAAATCATAAACCTACTGTCCAAACCGGTTGCAAACATCATCTGAACATTTTTATGCTTGGGGAACTACAATACATTATGAAAGTTCCAATACGTTCAATTTATCCAAACAGTTTCAAAATATCAAAATTTTCTCCAAAAATGCCCAAAAAATGCGGAATGTTTTTTCGGGAAAAATAAGAGTTATTTATAAATGCTAAGAGTTAACTATCAAAACGGGATGACTCGTATGTTCACTCGAAATCGAAACTCGTAATTCCAAAAAGCTCGAAACTTCAGGAATCGAAAAACAAAACTCGAAAAAAAGAATTCGAAAAATTTCATCCAGTCCCAATTCGTATCATGCTTTCCCTAACAATAATAGTTAGTCTCGTTCTCATAGTTTTTATTCAATGAATAAGGATTACGAATGCTACCAAAAAGATGTAATAAAATGTAATAAATTATTTATATAACAGTTAAATATTTTATAAATAGGAATTTATTTCCACTAAATTTTCTCTAAATAAAAAAATTTAGTTCATTTTTGAAAAATGAAAATACACTGGTAAAACTCCTTTGAAAAAAATAAGACCACTCTCTAAAATAAGACCCTCCTTTGAGGGGGTTTGAAAAAAATAAAACCATGGTCTTATTTTAGAGAGAATACGGTATGCCCGAAAAATGCGCAATATGCAAAATATGCACAAAAAGTCGAAAATATGCAAAAATATGCAGTTAGAAATAATGTTACCAGTTAGAAAGTTACCATGTTAAAAGTGTGTTTTACGTGATTTTCAGGCCATTCTGAGTCCGCAAAAAAATATGCATTTGCATATAAAAATTGGCCCTAATTATAATGAATCTGCCGCTAAAATGATTTTTGTTGCCCTTTTTGTTTAAATTTTTTCCTAAATTAATATTTTTTATAAGGCGTTTTTATTTTTTGTAGCGTTTTGACGCAACTGACCGGAACAGGTAATGAATTCTGATCCCTTGATTTTTGCTTATATGTATTAGCCACCATTATCATCATATGTAATTAATTCAATTCCTTTCCCGTTTTTCAAAATGATTCACGCAGCAAATGGTGGGAATGGGAATTGGTTGAATATCAATCTACATATAGTGTGGATTTGTAACAAGCAAAAATTTGGGAAATAATTTTGAAAAATAAATTAGTTTCGAAAAAAATAAAATTAATTTTTTTATTATTTATCAATTTTCGGTACTTTCCTGTTAACGGGGGGGGGGGGNCCCCCCCCCCCCCCGTTAGAATCAAAAATTGATTTTAAAATTAAAAAATGGAATTTAAGAAAAATTTCAATTTTAAGATAAATTTTCGTAATTTTGTCCTCATTTGGTATTTTTAATCCACAATCCATACTGGCCTCAGCTATGATTTTTATTTTATTCTCTGTAAAATATTGTTTAGCAATACATATCTCTCTTGTCCAACAATTTTATATGCAGTCATCGATATTGCATTTGCTCCTTGTGGTTGCCTCCTTCCTCGTCGTCCTTCCGCCGATGGCTCATTATCAGCTAATTTTTGTTTTGTATGAAAAATTCTGTAGCCATCCTTCTTTAATTCCCTGGAATCCGACAATAAGAGCTAATAAATGAGCCAAATCACATCCGAATCGGGCCCATTCAAAAAAAAAGTTATGGCCAAAATACACTCATTATCCGGAACTGGTCAATACGTGTGATTATTTTGGCGTCCTTTTTTGGTGGACCAAATTGAACGCTGCCCAAAATTTGGGCCAACCAGTGAAAAAAATGGCTGTACTTTGATGTCTAAATTTTTTCCATAAAAAACGACTTTACTAGGATAAATTTTGACGCTGATGTCCATTTTGAATTTTGTAATGTGGCATCCCGGCTCTGCACATATTCATTTTCGGGTTCTACATGTGGCTTCCCATTTAAATTTTTTGACAAATTTTAGTCCAAACAAGTACCTTAATACACTAAAGGCCTTCTACTGTTTTTTAGGGTGTGGGCCTCGATACTTGTGGCCACTCTTCGCTATAACTCGGTTCAACTGAAGGCTAGAAAAAGTCTAAGTCTTTTTCCAGAAAAATTTTTTCTCAAATTTTTTTTTCAAATTTCACAAATGTCAAATTTTTTATTTTTTTTACCATTATCATATTGATTCTCCTCATTTTTTTTAAATTTTTGAAGAAGTTCACTGTGGGAGGTGGCGGCGGTCCCGATAGGGGCCGCCGGAGAAAATTTTGAAAATTAAGACCATTTTTCTATTAAAAATTGATCAATTTTTATGTCCATTTCTGGAATTTTTTTTCGAAAATTAAAGAATCAATTCTAAAAAAATTTGCTTTTTTTGATGGCTTTAGTTATATGTAATGTATTTTTTATTCAAAAAATAATAACCAAAAAAAGAATGAAAAATGATTCAAAGATAATATTTAAAAATATAAAGGTGGTGAGGAATTGAACCTGGGCTGTCACCATTAGTGAACCCGCATTGTTTCCACTGAACTATGGACTCTATGGTTGCTCGTCCACCAAATTCCCTGTTGGACCCAAAATAGGATCTTTAGGGGTGCATNCCCCCCCCCGTGCCCAACCCTACTTATAACTCACTCAGCTTAGACGCAACCTAGAGAAACAAATTTGGTGTCATTAGATAGCAAAAATGCAAAAAGGATCATCCGAATTGGCCAAGTGTAAAAAAAGTTATGGCCAAGTTAAGCCACAAAGTTATGGTTTGGGCCAAAGATGTGGCCATAACTTTCTTTACACTTGGCCAATTCGGATTGTCTTTTTTGCATTTTTATACAGACATTCAGACTTGTCTATTGACAGCAAATTTGTTTCTCTAGGTAGGGTTTAAGCTGATTCATAAGCAATTTTCTAGTCTCCACACCGAAACGTCAACACTGAAATGTCCCCTGCCGGGCCGAATTATGGCATTTTGACTGGATATCCGAAAGTTGGTTTTGGCCGAAATTTGGTAGCGCCAAATTGATTCGTGTGTTTTTCATTTTATAGCTAATTTTAAGCTCTATATATATATTTTTTTGCTACATTCTCTTTTCTCTAGGTTGTCATCATGGGGGGATGCTTTATTTCGCCTACAAAAATTTCGCCTACATATCTAGAAAACCAACTTCTAGACTTCGGCGCCTGGGACTAAGTTTTGGAACTAGGTTGCGGCTTCTACATAACATTATTCGTTTATTTATTTTTGGCGCCGGTGCCTAGAAGTTAGTTTTCTAGACGTCTAGGCGAAATTTTTTTAGGCGAAATAAAGGTTAAACCATCATGGAACTAATTTCCCCCCCCCACCTCTGCTGTAGGCCTTAAATGCTACAAGTTCAAACCACCGGAGCAACGTGAACCGGAAAAGTTCCAATGCGAACCGGACTATGAACATTGCATTGCCGTTTACTGTGGCCAGAGTAAAATATTTTCATTTTTGATAAATTCTTCCAAAATCACTAAAATCAGGGCTAAATGACAAACTTTGAAATCAGGACATCTGCTGAGAACCCTGTTCTAAAAAAATATTCCTTCCCCAAGTTGGTGCTAGGGCGTTAAAAAGTGCCGACTGCAAAAGCTTGGCAGAAACTTTTTTTGTAGCTTGCTAGACCGAAAATACAAAATGTAAAATTGTGCAGAATTTTGTGCTTTATCTTCTGGTATAATTAGTTTTACGAAATTCGGCCAAAGTTTTTTTATCGAAAAGGAGTTTTTAGGGGATATTTCGAGCTTTTTGTTTGAATTTCGAAAAATTAAAAATACTAGAGGCTTGCGCATAAATTTCCGCACAACCTTGGTTTTTACTGTACCTTTTTGGCCTAGCAAGCTTCAAAAAAAAGAGTCTTTTCGGCCAACATTTTGACATTTGGCACTTTTTTAACAACCTAACATGGTAGAGGACGTTTGAGCGCAGGAAGGCCATAACTTTGTTTAGAAGCAAGTTAGAGATTAGAGAAATGTTCTTGGTGTCAAACGATAGCGCTATATATAATCTATAAAATAGGTCAAAGTTTATTAGAATTGGCCAATTACATTTTAAAAAAAAGTTATGGCCAAATGACGGAAATGGCAAATTACCTATGCATGATTATTTTGGCCATAACTTTTTTTTCATATTGGGCCAATCCGGATAGGTTTAGGTATATTCATTTTGTATGCTCAATCTTCTGACACCAAGAATTTTTTTTTATATAAATTACTTTTAAACTTACAAGTTAGTTATGGCGGTTGGCGCTCAAACAAAAAATTTTCGATCTAGTACCCGTCAAAATACACTTTTTCGCAGAAGCCGGTGCGATGGGATGCTCAGTTGATGATATATGCGATTCTTCCGCCTTCTTTTACCCGCAAGTGGAACAAGAATGTTTGGCGAAAGGCATGAACACCAGTTGCAAGGCGTGCAAGGAGGACTTTTGCGCCAGTCCGGCCCTTAATGGGTCTGCTGATGGTATGGAGATGGACTGTGGGGTTGGGGTTTTGGCCGAAAACTTTTTTTAAGACTTGCTAGGTCGAAAGTAGGAAAATTTGTGCTCAATCTTTTGAGTTCGAAATATCCGCTATAAACCATATAATTCGTCGGTATTTCGGGGAAATTTCGAATTTTTTGGCCGAATTCCGAAAAAATAAAAATACCAGCAGAAGAAGATAGAGCAAATTCTACACTATGGCTTTTTATACTTTCGACCTAGCAGGTCTTTAAAAAACGTTTTCGGCCAAGCTTTGCATTTGACACTTTTTTTAACGATCCAGCGCCGATGGACTGCGGCGGGATGATGTTGATGATTTTGGTGGCAGTGACGCTGCTGTTCAATTTGGTCAACGGCTAATTCGGAGGAGCCCTTTGATCATCAACGGTGGTGCGAAATTTGCGTCCTCAGATTTTCATTTTCAAGAAAATAAATAAACAAAATGGCCCTACCTGAAAGACGGCCGTTTTTGAAAACTCACTAATTTAACAGGGGAGAGGACTCCTTTTCCAAAATTTTTTTTCCAATTTTAGTACTTTCCTGTTAACGGGGGGGNTTTTATTAATTTTTGAGCAAAAGAGTTCAAAAAAAACAAAATATATTTTTTTTCATTTTTGCCTAAAAAGAGGGCGTCTTTTAGTTAGTGCCAACAAAATTTTCAAAATTTTTGGTTGAGAGGTTCTCATGGGTGGGATTGAAATTTAATTTTAAAAAATCCATGATCTGACGAAAAATCAAGTGAATGAGGCCAGAGCCGAAAATATAAATTATGACAAAATATGTGGGACAAATTATGAGATTGGAACTTGATACTTTTTCCCTGAGATACTGTCGATTTTGCTGAATTTTATAAATCAAACTAATTAGTTACTAAATAAAGCTCTTAACTCTGCGGGATCTCGGAAAAGTCCGAGGTTTTTTGGGCTTCGTAATTCTGGATAGTCCGGAATTTCAAATCTGAATTGCGAATTCCGGATGGATTTCTATTTCTGGAATCTGGATTTTTCACTTCCGGATTCGTGATTTCACAGTTTATGGATCCGATAGCCATAGATGATCTGAAGGAGAAAATTGGACTACCAACCGGTATACCCGCGCATGAGCAGAAATTGTATAAATACAAGGATTGAGCGGATGTGCCACTTTGCACGAGAGCGGATCGGCGAATTTCACAGAATGCCCTTATTGTTGTTGAATAACGCCATCGAAAATCGAAAAATCATTATTTCGGTGCCAAGATGACCGCGGATCGTAAAATTGAAAAATGGAAAAAATCAACCCTGCTTTTAAGAAGTACCTATTTTGCTCCGTTCATCCTTCATGTTCTTCTTTCTACATACCATATTCTCTCTAATATTAGGCCTCTCTCTATTATAAGGCCCCTCTCTAATATAAGGCCCCCTTCGAAGGTGATCAAAAAATATAAAGCCTAGGCCTTATATTAGAGAGAATACGGTATGTATGAAATTTTCTTATCTCAAAAAAATCAGCAACATTTTGGCATACACTCTGTATACATATTACATGTAATAAAATTGGCATAAAATATCAAAAAAATGATTTTGAACGATTATTTTTGCGGAATTTTGCCGAAAGCAAAAGTGCCAATTAGTGGCTGGGAAAGCCCAGTTCCAACCCCATCATCACCATCATCATCATCGTCAGGGTCACATTTTTAATGCAAATGGATATTTATTAGAACGGCCTCTGACAACCACGTAAAAAGTAGAGTTCAAACCCGTACCGCAATACTTGCACGAATTTCATAAAATGCGTGATGCGTTCTACTGATTTTTGGACGACAAATGCTATGAATAGTCGCGCAAACGATAAATAAGTACATATAGTATTAAATGTCAAATAAGTATCATTTTCGAATTTTGGCCCTAAATTTTTACTGCGTATTTTACGGTGCTAGGGCGTTAAAAAATTGCCAAATGCAGAGGCATGGCCTAAAAAGTTTTTTTCAAGACTTATTAGGCCGAAACCATAAAAAGGCATTGTGCAGAATTTTATGCTCTATCTTCTAGTATATTTTTTTATACAAGCTAAGCAGCTTCTTAAAAAGCTAAATTATTTGCTACAAATTGAGCCTAAGCCCAATCGAATTGGCCCCAGTCTAAAAAACT
>LDKF01005170.1:0-13403 GCA_001026735.1 Rotylenchulus reniformis | reverse complement strand
TGTCACTTTTTATATAAAAACTCAACAATTTTGTGGGGTCTACAACACCTTCTGAAAGTTTCAAAAATTTTTGTTCATCCGAACATGGTCAAAACATCATCCGAACATCAAAACATCGATAAAATGTTCGGATGATGATTTGACCATGTTCGGATGAACAAAATTTTTCGAAACTTTCAGAATGTGTTGTAGACACCACAAACTAATGTTTTTGATGTTCTGTTCACGAATGTTCAGCAGATGTTTGGCCGCAATTTCAGAATCGGCTGAATTTCACTTTCGGCTACAACATATACTAAGTTTCCTTTTATGCTGATGATCTAGCAATTTAAAATGTTTTTTGGTCTTACCCGCTTTCGGACTCTTGTCCTCGTCACTGCCAATGGCCTCCATCAGCTGGTCGTCGTCGTTGTTGTTGTTGTTGTTGTCTTTGGTCCTAGCAGGAGTGGCCCTAGCTGGAGTTCCTAAGCTGTTCGCCACCCAATTGTAGCAGCCGACACAGCCTGAGTAATAATTAATTTAATAAAAAAAATTTAAGGCGGGTTAAATTAGCAAATACCGTATTACCTCTAATAGAACGGCCGGCCGCTCTATTTTTCAACCATCCTCGAGAGGGCCGGTCTAATAGAGGGGCCGTTCTAATGGAGGGGGACGTTTTATTTTTCAACCTCAAAAATTTTTCAATAAATTCTGAAAACTCAACAAAAAAATCAATAAATTGTTCAAAAATAGCCAAAATAAAAAAGGAATTTCCTTTTACCATTAAGATTATGTTATTTTTCGAACCGAAATAACTCAAAACATTATAAACTTTAGTTAAGAAACAGAATAACTTCTTTTTATTTGGGGACGGTCTAATAGAGGGGGCCGGTCTAATAGAGGGGGCCGGTATAATAGNGGCCGCTTTATTTTTCAACCACCCTCGAGAGGGCCGGTCTAATGGAGGGGGCCGGTCTAATAGAGGGTGCAGGTCTAATGAAGGGGCCGCTCTATTAGAGGTAATACGGTATGTAAGCTCCATCACAAAAAAGCAGCGCTTAAAAATGGATTATGCATGAAATGTAATGGATGACCAGAAAAACTAAAATGTAAAAAATAAAAAATGTAAAACGAGCAATAATTCAAGTGTTTGAAGTAAAAAATGCAAATAAAAAATTTCGAAAAATAGGACCCTTAAGAGGGAGTGAAAAAATAGATCGAATTTTGGAGGAAATATAATATTTTTCCCGGTGCTAGGTCGTTACCGCTAAAAACCGCCACGAGATAAGTCTGGCCGAAAACTTTTTTTTGTTAGTTTTTGTTAGACTTGATAGACAAAAGTATAAAAGGCAAAATTGTGCAGAATTTTAGGTTGATTCGAATGGTATAAAATTTTTTCCAAAATTCGGTCAAAAAGTTCGAAATATCCCCGAAATACTGAAAAATACGGTTTTTAAGGGATATTTCGAACTTTTTGTTAGAATTTCGAAAAAAAATTTTTATACCTTCGAACCAGCGTAAAATTCTGCACAATTTTGCCTTTTATACTTTTTGTCTAACAAGTCTAACAAAAACATTTTCGGCCAGACTATATCTCGTGGCGGTTTTTTTAACGCCCCTCGTGGCGGTTTTTTTTAAACGGCCCAGCACCATTTTTCCTGGGTTTACCTGTTTCCGGACTCTTGTCCTCATCGCTCCCGATGGCACCCATCAGATGGTGCTCGTCAATGTCGTTGCTGTCCATGGCCTTGCCCTGCTCGGCCTTCTCCCACGCCGCTTCATCCCATCCTCCTTTGTCGGTGATGGCCTTCGGCGCATGCGCAAGGTGCAATTGGTTCTTCAGTGCCTCCCAGCTGTGCTTGAACTTGGCGTACATGTTCACGTTCAGATGGTTCCATTTTTGGAAAATCTGATGAGTGAAAGAAAATTTTATATTCTTTGGTGCTATAAAAATCTACTATGGGTTGGAGATTATTTGATATGTTGAAAAAGAGAAAATCCGACAAATCCATCGAATTCATGAATAAAAAACTGTATTATGTGCCGTATTGACTATTGATGTCAGTCATTAGGCCAATTTGTCAAAAATCAAGGCTAATAGCTTAGTTTTGTAGCCTCCCTTTCTCAAAAATTTTTTTCCGTAAATCATCTAACAAATTCATCTATTACTCTTCATTGGAGTAAATTTTGACAGCGAATCCGACTCTGACGTCCATTTTGACGTAGTGCGTCATCTGACGAATTTTTGACGCTGACGTCAAAAATTTATTATTCATTTTTTTTTATAAAAATAGCCATCCAAGATAATTTTTAACGCTGAATTCTAACGTCCATTTTGAATTTTATAATGCGGCATTCCGGCTAAGCACATTCGTTTGCAGGTTCTTATATGACATCTCGGCTATACACATTTTATGTTGGCATAAATACCTATCATATTAATATTACAATATGTGCATAGCTGCTGGGTTGCCGCATTGTAAAATTCAAAATGGACGTTAGAATCGGATTCAAAGTCAAAAATGGCCCGGAGAAGTCTGTTTAGGTGATTTTACTGTTTTTTTTTTTGTAATTTGAAGTCAGCGTCAAAAATTATCACCGAAAAGGACGTTTTTAGTTTATTTAATGAACATAAATTTAAGAAAAGGGCTACAAATTCAACTATTATCAAATCAAGATTCACCAATCCAGCCAAAAAGAAGCCAATATTCGTTTAATATGATGAAGCGGAAGAGTGCGGAGATGAAGCAAAAATTAAAAGCTTTTTGGAAATTTTTCACATTTTCCTTCCATTAAATGGTGGGTTCCAACTTCAGCTTCGAATCCGTAAGTTAAGAATCCGGGCCCGGGTCGGAGCCAAAATTTCATATCAGGAGCAATTTTTTTTCAAGTGCAAGTAGCCGGAGCCAAAAATTCTGATTTTACCAACATTGTGCTTCGAAAATCTTTGCTCTACAACTATACGTACCACAAGTATGTAATTTCTGGAGATGAATTTACTCTCCAAATAGGTGATCATGTCCGGCACAATGGCACTCATGTTGTTGGTGGTGGCGGCATTCAGCAGGATTTTGACCAGAGTGGCCTGATAAATTTAAAAAAAAATTAATTTTTTTAACTGGCTTAAAATTCTCAAAATTGGAAGTGAATTTTTTGTTAAAAATTTTACAAATTAACAAAAAAAACTCGAAAATATGAATTATAAACCCTGAATGTACCAATTTGGTACTAGTCGAAAAAAGTTTTTAAGGACGGCCAAAAATCCGCCATAATCCTCCTAATATCATGAAAAATATATCACTTAACTCTACGGTAGCTACCGTAATAATACCATCCTAGATACTGTTATGCTGCACCATAAATTACTGTAATTACTGTATTAAGCTTACGTAAATGCTGATTGTTTCCAAAAATATTGTAACAATATTCCTAGGACTATCGGGGTACCTTGGTAATTCAATTTCGTAAATATCGATAATAGGTTTTTTTTTGTAAAAAACTCAATAAGAATATTTTGATTAATTAATATTTGAACAATATTTTTGATAATTTAAAACCCAAAATTATGTTTTTAGGACTACTAGAATGGCACCCAAATTTTTGTCCATACCTCATCCTTGATGCGTGACCTGCGCTCATACAAGTCATGGTTGATGTCGCCGAGTGTCAGGAACAGCGGGACCAGACCCTGTTTGCCGACCATGAAGTCCACCGCCTTGACCAGGATCAAGTTTGAGTAGTCCTTCGGGTCCACATTCTTGCAGTCACTGACGGCATTTTGTACCACGGCATTTTCGCTGAGTTCGGCAATTCCGGCCGCTTTTTGCGCCTTTTTCAGGGCCCGATAACAGGCCAACTTGGCAAACTCCTTGGCCGCCGCCTTGTCCAGCTTGTCCATTCTGTGTGTGTGTGTGTGTGATGCATTAACTTTTATGTATTGAGGACAAAAATGGTATTGGATTTCCCAAAATCAATGAGCAGTGAAAACTGGTGCTTAAATATCTAGGATTGAGAAAAAAAATTAAAAAATATTTGACTTTTGGTTCTGTTAAATAATCTGAAAAGGCGATAGAAACAATTAGATACTTTGTTTTCTTAGTGAGTTTAGAAAGCAAAAAAATTTCTGTTTTTGACGATTTTATTTCACCAAACTTTTGATATACTTGGAAATCAGCGCTTTATCCATAAAATCTGATGATTTATACGATATGTGAAATTTACGCTATCTAGGTGTTTTATGCGGTGCTGGTCCGTTAGAAAATTGTTCTACTTCTGGCGTTAAAACCTGCCAAAATTGGTCTGCAATTTGCTCTACACAAATTACCAATTTTTTGTTAATTTGAACCGTATAAATGACGACCAACTAACTCAACCTCGTAAAGTATTATTATTAAAGATCAGGTCGGACCCGGACTCGGACCGGATTTTTCCCGGATTCGGGGTATGCACCGGATCCGGGCTCTTTTTACAGACCTGGATTTTCCCAGATACGGACTTTTCCTGACTCTGAGTTCCGGATCTGGTCCAGAGGTGTTCCCAAAATCCGGGTTCGGGGTCCGGGATTTTGAAAAAGCTCGATTTCTAATTATTACTGTTTCAGCAGCAGATCCGTGATGCCCAGTGCCTCCATGACTTGAAGCGTCAGGTACACCGGGAAGGTTGCGGTGTTCAGCACCAGGATCAGCTTGATCACTTGGTTCAGCCGTGCCGGTGTGATAATCCATGCTGCAAACTCCTTCAGATCGTGGTCCACCTCTTTCACCGTCAACCCCTGCAAAATCCGTTCGATATTATCCCAATGTGCTTTATCTCTTACGCAACTTCTCAACTTCATATCTACGAAACGAACTACATCGTATCTTGGATAATCCGTACTAGAATTAGACCACATTCCGTAGTACGTGTACAATTCATGAAGTACGTGATTTTTAACGACACGTGCGAACTCAATACCAGTTTTTCATGTGTATTTGGTGCGTGACTACGGGTTATACGTGTACCCTGCCTATTGGTACGTGTTTTTCCAAAATGTCAAACTCTAATCTGTACCATGACTGTACTATTTTTAATTTTTTGTCACAATTCATTTTACTCTACACTGTCATTCAACTCCTCAAAACTCTACTCCTTTCTCTACAGTTCTACCCAATTCCTTAGGACATGCAATCTGACTTCAAATTTTATTTCGATTTTTGTAACTGAATCTACCCTGTCCAATTACCTACCGTATCACAAAAGTGCGATATTCCCTCCTATCAGCCTTGAGTTTCGTCCTATTTTTGGCATAACTTCATTCCATTGATGATTGATCCCACCATCAAGTCATATTAGCTCATAGTATTATCAGCCATTAATTTTTCTATTTTCCCAAGTTTTCTACCGTATATTTTATTTTACCCCAATATCCATACAGTACCTTGACATCTTTTTATCTCGATTTTGCCCAGCCGACTTTACTCAACTTTCCTTTGTTCTACTATATACACCACACATTCTTGAATTTCTCTACCGTACCTCCACTTTTATCTCGATTTTATGCCAAATTTGCTCTCTCTCCTATCCCAGCGAATTTACAGTATCACTCTACCGTATACCATATCCAAACTCCATGGTAATTCCTTTCTACACCAATTGTCCCAACAATCCACCCAACGGTAGTCTATCATGTCAAATAAATTCGTATAGCATACAGTACACCTACTACTGTACCTTGACTTTTGTCTCAATTTTGTCCCAAGTTTGCTCCATTTTCTGCCACTTGTCCTTCATGTCCGCTTTCATTTCGTGCAGATTCTGCACAATCCTCCCCACCATCTCGTGGAACGGGTGCCCCTTGTGGTGGATGATTTCGTCCCCGATGTGCTTCAGGAACGCAATTTGCTGACGCAGGTCCCACTCCTTGACGTGCTTGGTCCGATCGACGCCCTCACAGTCAATGTAAACCTCCTCCTCCTGATCATTTATCATTTTCTAAACAATTTTTTTAAACGATAAGAATGTAGCTTTAACTAGGACACATTAACCATGATAATGAATTATATTTTCTATAGGACTCATATGATAGGGTATCATTTTATAAAATGATCGACTCCAAATTAATATTTAATGATTTTTGCTAACGAAATATGTAAAAAAATATATGGGTCGGTATTGACTTGCCACTCATCATTAGGGTCGCGATTTTTATGCAAATGCATATTTTTTTGCAGCTTCAGAACGGCCTGAAAATCACGTAAAACACCTTTTTAACATGATTTTAACCTTCTAGAATGGTTTTCTAATTGCATATTTTTGCATATTTTCGACTTTTTGTGTATATTTGCATATTTCGCATATTTTGCGCATATTTGAGCATATTTTGGGAAATTTTTTTGCATTTTTTGAAATTTTTCGGACATTTTTCAATTTTTTTTTGGCAATTTTGAAAAATTCTAGAATGGTTAAACTTTTGTAATTTTCAAAGAAAAATGACCAATTTTCTTAAGAAAACACATTGTTTTTCAAAAAATTTCCAAAAAGGCATGAAAAAGGCCAAAAATGCAAAAAAAGTACCAAAAGTTAATTTTAACCTAAAAGTGCCTTAAATATGCAAAAAACCTCTTTAAATAGTAAAGAAAATTGCTTTTTAGAGAAAATTTTTGCATTTTTAGGTCATATTTTGCAAAAAATTTGCGCATATTTTGAGCATATTTTGCGCATATAAAAATTGACCCTACTCATTGTCCACTTACTTGTTAATTTTGTTTTATTTGAATAAGCAATAATGTTCCCCACAGGCTTCAAATGCCACGGTTCACATGGTGAGCAACTCTGTGATGCTAAAAAGGGGGAAACAGCTTGTATGAGAGCACACTGTGGCCCAGGTAAATAATTGGCATTTTATAACAAAAAAAAGTAAAGATCACAGCATTTTCTTATTCTAGTCTAGTGATTACACTACACGATGAAATGATAATGAATGATAACATCGTCATTACCTTAACTCAACAAACTAAGATTATGGGAAAAATAGGAATTTCCTTCAATCGTAAAGGAGGAACATTCCCCTTAATGGATGAAACAATTAAGCGAGCTCTCTAGGGGCGGGCATAGCTCAGTTGGTAGAGCAGCAAGGTTCTAGTCGGAAGACGCTGGATCGCCCTTGTCTTTTTCCTCGGGAAAAAGATGTCTCTAGTAGAGATGCTCGAGAGTCTCGAGTCGAGACTTTTCTCGGGTCTCGGGAAAATTTCGGTCTCGAGCATCTATAGTCTCTAGAGAGCAAAACGAACGATCTCTTGGCATTCGCTGAATTACTATAAGCTGAATTACTATAGCCCAGCTGAATTACTATAAGACAGAAATAGGTCCATGCCAGAGTTTCGACACGAATTCATGCAAAAGATCTCTCGCAGCAGAGGATATATAGATCTTTTTGCATAAGAATCTTGATCCCGATCCGTGGATCAGATCCGCGGATCATATTTCCTTTTAACTTTGATCCTGATCCGCGGATCATGATCTTTTTGCATACCAGTACAGAGGAGCGAGAGACTGTGGAAATGCGAAAGAGGGAGAGAGAAAGAGAGAGAGACGATAGTTTCAAATGTTTTATCTAATCGAAAACGGTTCTCATTCTGGCATTCTTCTGCTCTCGTCAAATGTATATTAATTTCATAATTTGCTTTTTAAGGACAAAATCAAAAAATTGCTTAATTCTGATGATTAAACTATGAAAAAAAAGGCAATGGTTGCTTATTGCGGTCCCGAAAATTAAAATTCATTTTTTCTTCGGAAACATTCATTCTGGGGGTTTTCGAGGGCGCTGAACACGAATCTGAACTCCGATTTGTTGTATATTACAATGTCAGACATGTTTAAGACATCCCTTACCAAGATTAACACGATACTTCAAAAAAGCTTTATTAAGGCAATATGATTAATAATGTGAATGGTAAAAGCACGTAATAAATAGAAAAATGTCAAGATCGGACAAATCGATCATTTTTCCAAGATTATCATCAGACATCCTTACCAAGACTTTTTTGAAGAAATAAAATTTGGAACAAGTGTAAAAAGCTAAAAAGATCCATCTTTATTGCATTCAAAGCTAAAACTGATATTTTAAAGGTTTGGAAAAAATCTTGGTAAGGATGTCTTAAACATGTTTGACATTGTAATATTGTACAACAAATCGGAGTCCAGATTCGTATTCAGCGCCCTCGAAAACCCCCAGAATGAATGTTTCCGAAGAAAAAATGAATTTTAATTTTCGGGACCGCAATAAGCAACCATTGCCAAAAAAAAGAAATGCTTTTATTTCTGATTAAATGCTTATCTTTCTTGACATCACTTAATCCTTTAGCCGTGTAGCAAAAATGTGCACAAGAGAAGGCGTGCGACTCGCAGGAAATGCAACATTTTAAAGCCGCTTGCGGCTTTTCGCACGGCTGTGTCACGTGCAACACGGCGATGTGCAACGGGTCGGAGGGGTTGGGACTGGTGAAGAACATGGTGGTGATGGTTGTGGTGGCCATGATGGTGGCTGGAGCGTTGCTGATCAGCATGTCCACCGGCTTCGGTGATCTTTGATCGCGGTGATCGACGGAACATTTAGAGCGAAAGGAGAAGCAATGCCGTCCCGACTTTTCCATTTTTATCTTATAATTTGACCCTTCTTTCGGCTTTTCCCATTCCTAAAAAGATTTTTTAATCACCCTTCACAAGGTCCGAATTTAGATGGATTTTAAGCAAAAAAGTATATTTAATGCCATATAAACCTTCTGAAATTGGTATAACTTGCTGAAAATATTACAAAATAGACATATTTTATGCTTTCGAGCGCCTTATGAATTCTGAAAACTCTTTTTAAATTAATATTTTAATGGCTAAAAGAGCTTTGCAAGCCAACATAAATGAAACATGTTCATATATGGAAAACAATATTCTTTGGACAAAAAATGCATCTTTGGATGTTAAATAAAATAAAAAATCACCAAAAATGAATTTTCATCTAAGTTCTGACTAGAGACCGGACTTTTGGTTCGAGACCGATCTCGATTCGAGATTCTCGAAAAATCTCGGATCTCGAAAAATCTCGAAAACTACTCAAAAGCTTCGAGACCGATCTCGATTCGAGATTCTCGAAAAATCTCGATCTCAAAAAATCTCGATGAAAATTTTTCGAGATCTCGATCGAGATTTTGTTCAAAAAAATATTCTTAACAAAATAATTTATAAAAATTTCAAAAAAAAATCAAAAAATCACCCTAAAGAACCCTAAAAATAACCTAAAGTGGCAAAAGTGAAAAGCCTCTGAAATGAACAAACGAGTTCGTTGAAATGAGAGAATGAGAATGCTCATGAAAAAATGTTGAAGAAAACTAATGAAAAAGAAAATGAGTGCTTATTGGTACTGTAGCACGTCCGCTAACTATTGGTCCAAAAAAATTAGAACAATATTTGCCTAAAAATTAGTTAATTTATTTTAAGACAATGGACCGATTGGTAGAAGTTAAAAGTATTTCACAGCGGTTCAATTTATGCAAAAAAGTCCATTTTGGGATCAAACGTCTTTGACGTTCAAATTCATTCGGCGGATTTGGCGATGTATTTGTTACAAATATTTTCAAATCGGTCAAACAAAACCTTTTGTGAAACTGGCCAGTCTGGCCTAAAACTTTTTTGTTAGGCTTACTAGGTCGAAAATAAAAAAAGCCATTGTGCAGAATTTTATTCTCTATCTTCTGGTATATTTTGTTTTTCGAAATTTGAACAAAAATTTCGAAATTTTCCTGAAATACTGAAAAATGGGGTATTTCGGAAAAATTTCGAACTTTTTGTTCGAATTTCGAAAAATAAAATATACCAGAAGATAGAGAATAAAATTCTGCACAAATGGCTTTTTTATTTTCGACCTAGCAAATCTAACAAAAAAGTTTAGGCCAGAAATTTTCGAGATTTCATTGCTAAAATTTGGGAAAATCTTTGTTATTTCGTGTTTTTCTTTAATAAAATTTAATAAAAATTTGCGGAATTGTAGATAAGGATGTTCTTAATCATTTAGTAGAGAGAAACTCGTTTTTATTGCGTTTTATAAAAATTACAAGTGACGTGATACAATTAGCTCAATTGGAAGTTTAGGAGTGTAGGTGTTCCGTAGTAACTCATGTAAGACAGAGATAAGAAAAAAAGAAAGAGTGTGCAAACAAAGGAGAGGGAAAAGGAGAGAGTGGATGACACCACGAGAGAGTGGATGACAGACAGGGCAAACGCTCAAAATGGACTTTTTTGCACAAATTGGAGCGCTGTGGTATTTAGTTGAGATTTAAAAGATTTTACTTAAGATTTAGAAGTTTTTACATGAGATTTTGGATATTTAATAGCAAGATTTATTTAAAGATTTTGCTTAAAGTAGTTCAAATATATTAGAATTTTTCGAAAATATTTCGAGATTTCTCGAATTTTTTGTGGTTTCGAGATTCGAGATCTCGAAGATTTTTCGAGACCGATCTCGATTCGAGATTCTCGAAAAATCTCGAANCCGGTCCGAAAAAGATTGCCCGAAATTTCTGCGTAAAGTTTTTTGTGATGATCGAACATTGCCGGCATTGGAATTCAAGGCCATTTTCCAATTTCTTTCGTTCATTTTGGGAATTTTCAATCACTTCAACCGAATTAGTCAGGTATTAAATTTCATTTATTTTTATTTTCATTTTCAATTTTCTTTAGACGCCCACATTACATTTCCCGCGGCTTATGCGTTCATTGAATGAGCTTAAGGCCCGACTGCGACTTTCAATGGATGAAACAGATTATGGCGAAGCAACTTTGGCGATTTTGGTTGAAATCGATGATGAGGGCGGGGCAGAAATTTGTACAAAATTGAAAGCAGCGTTTATGGTTCCTTTAATCAATTTACTATTTAAGATAATTGGTATATCATCTTTTTCAGGATTTTTACAACAATACAATGGATTATTTGGAGCGATGGACCAGTTCATTGGATGAGATTGGAGAATTTGCGGCAGATTGGCTGATTTTCGAGGGTCCACCATCAGTCCAAACAATCAAAGCGGCATACCGCAAATATTGCTCATCGGATGCCAAATCTTTGGACGAGCTTTTTCTGGAAATCGGAAGCCTCAAAGAACAACTTTCGCGGCTCAATAAAACGGCATTTATGGGGCGAAATGTTGATGAAAAGTGGGCAGTTCTGTTCAAGGTAGCATTTTTCAGTTTTTTAATGATTGATTCTATTATTTATATTTTATTCAAGGACTCAGGGTTCGTCCATCTCAAGCAACTGGTCTCCATGCTCCTTTCAATTTTTTCATCGAACGCTTTTTGCGAATCAGTCTTTTCGGTGGTCAAAAATGTGAAAACTGATGAGCGCAACAGAATGAAAAGCACATTGCTCAACAGCCTTGTTTCCATAAAGATTAATCCTGATTTTGACTGCATTAGTGCCTATGATCTTTTTATTTCCGACCCAGAATTGCTTGACAAGGTCAAAAGTAGTGAAAAATATGCAGAATAAAGATTTTTGAACGAAAAATATCTGGTTTTTACACGTTTTTTATGCGCCTCTTTTTTTGCCACTTTTTTGTGTCGTTTTGCCTCTTTTTTGCCCCTTTTTTTGGCTCCAAAATTGGCAAATGCCCCTTTTTGGTGTTTTGGAAAGGGCATCCCTGCATTTAACCCTTTGCGATAAACCACATTAATCATTGCTTAGGATTAAAAACAAATAAAGATAAGATTAATAATCTAATTAATTTTTCAAAATTAGAAATTTTCGCAGTTCACTGGACTAAAAATGGTGAGGTTTGGGAAAAATCCCTTTGGAATTTATTAAAAAATAAAAATTTCCAGAGAATTCGCTGATATTTTTCAGATTTTTGAAATGCTTAGAATTTATGCTTTTCCTTTTCTGGGTACTCCTTCATAGATCATCGTTGCCATGGCAACCTATGCAGCTCATCAGTGGTCTAAGGCATTAAAAACCACCACTTTGGTCAACAATTTTTTTTAAAGTTTCCTAGACCAAAAGTTTAAAAGTAGGCAGAATTTTATACTCTATCTTTTGGTCTTTATTTTCGAAGTTCGGTGAATCGGAATTTCAGAGAAAAAAGAATGTCCAAAAATGCTGGAAAATTTCTAAAATTACCGCCGAATTTCAAAAAACTAAAAAAACAAAAGACTTTTGGGCGCTAGTTCGAAAGTGGCCCATTTTGGGACTCTAACATTTTTTGAGTCTCGGGACTCAAAAAACAAAAAAAAAGTGAAAAATAACTCAACTTTTAATTTTAGATTGTATTACTACTGGCACCAGCACCTTGGAAAAATATTGGAAAAATAAAGTTCTATGCCAGTAATCTGTGCTGGCACTGTGTGGAAAAATATAGGAAAAATAAAGTTCTATTAAGCCAGGGGGGAACATTTATTCGATGCATTTGTGAAATTATTACGCCAAAGATACAGTTTTGAATAATGAAATGATGAAAATTATTGATTTAGAGTCCCGAGACTCAAAAAATGTTAGAGTCCCAAAATGGGCCACTTTCGAACTAGCGCCGACTTTTGGTCTCTCAAGCTTCAAAAAAGTTAGTTTTGTTGGTCAATTTGGCGGTTTTTTAACGTCCTAGCGCCGTATCTTAAGGTCCGAGCCTTAAATTTTGTCGGATTTAAATTAAATTATTCTTTAAAAACAACAAACTTCTTGAAGTTTATCCCAGGAACTAACCTAACAACTAGTACTTATAGGGACTTTTATGCTTAGGTATTTTTTATGAACAATTTTTTTCATAAAAAATGTCGAAAGATGAGCTTCGGGATAATCGTTGATTAATGTCCAATCACTGCTGATCCGAATCAGTTGGTTTCGATTTTTGTGCCTGCCTTTGCCTTTATTTGCCAGCAATCGATCGTTGATCTCTGATCCCTCACAATTTTGACAGAATTAATGGTAAATTACTTGCCAGAAAATGCGCCTAAAATACCTGAGCAGTGTTGTGAGTCCTACGGTAATTGCCTCAAAAAATCCAAAATTTCCAAAAAAAAAATTTTTAGGATGAAATAGCCTGTGCCGGCGCCTTGTGTTTCTCGCCGAATGGGCGCAAACTGGCAGTGGCCACCGGGGACCGGCATGTCCTTTTGTTTGACGAAAAATTCCGGCGCCGTGACAAGTTCGCCACAAAACCCGTGGAGGCCAAGGTTTTTACAGAAAAATTGACCCTGTTTTAATTGAAAATTCGTCCCTATTATTATAACATTTTTCTATCTATTTGATATGATCCCATATGTATTAGAAATGTTTAATTTTTTAGAACAATTTTTGCATTTTCTAAATTTTGAGGAAATTTTTTTAGGGGATTTTTACATGTCTTCTGAGTTTATTTGTAATCTTTTCTGATTTTTTTTTTCCTCTGAAGAGTTGTAGGCGCTATTTG
>LDKF01005162.1:0-10886 GCA_001026735.1 Rotylenchulus reniformis | reverse complement strand
TGGGTGCGCCATCGCATCCCGATGAGCTCAAATATGCCAAACTCTTCCAAGTCAGTGTTTTTTTTCTTAATTTGTTAGGCATTTTCATTTCTCTTTCTTAGTCTGTGGATTTTACAGCCGACTTTTACTTCTCCCATACCTATCAACTGAGCAAAACACTCCAAGAGAATTTTCTCGCAGAGAAAGGGTTAAAATGGAATCGGAACCATTACAGGCCAGAAATGCGTGCCGAGGGGAAATTTGTGTGGAACGATTATCTGCTGGGACCACTGCACAGAAACGGGGTTTTCTGGGGTTTTATAGCCTTGATCGGGTCATTTCCCATTTGAGATTAGTCGCAAATGGACAATTGAACTGATACGTGGTTATATTGGTGGGTAAAGGGGTTTCAATAGCTTCCAATCGCTTCTTTGATCCAGCCCACCAACTCATTGAGTTGCCTTGCGCCAAACTCGACCTTGTGCTGTTGGCCCGTCGATCCGCCGCCTTTGCGGGTACACGCTTCCTGAAGCGGGGCACCAATTACGATGGTTTTTGCCGATTCCAAAATTTGCATTATGACTTTTTTCCTTTTCCGGTTCGGTCGCTAACGATGTGGAAACCGAACAAATTGTGTGGGATTCGAGCAGTTCTATGTCCTTCCAATCCGGCAAATTCTCCTCATTTGTCCAACGACGGGGTTCCGTGCCGCTCTTCTGGTCGCAGGATTCCATCCATCGCGGCGCTCCCATGGTCGTTGGTAAACCGCCTATCCGGGTGGATTTGGTGGAGCCGCAAGCACTTACGACCGCCAAACACTTTTGGGATCTTGGCAGAAAGTACGGACACCCATTAATTGTACTGAACCTGGTGAAGCGGGAGGAGCATCGGCACAACGAGAACCTGCTCCACGACATTTTCCTAAAAGTGAGTTTAATTTAAACCGAGGAGAATTTTTAAATATTTTTATTAAATAAATTAATACCGGCTCAACTCCAGTTTACGCGTCCAATGGACTTTTGACGCGTCCAATCGACTTTTACGCGTCCAATCAACCTTTACGCGTCCAATCAAAAGTTTACGCGTCCAATCAAACTTTTGCGCGTCCAATCAAAAATAATAAATAAACGATTAACGAAAATCCGAGAAAACATACTTATAATAAAAAATCTTCTCTTCTACTTATGTGGTAGTTATTTTTTTATTCGTCGTTTTCGTTTCACTAATCCGCTTACCCCTATGCCTTATTTTTCTTGATTATTGCGATTAAATAATGAATTTATAACTTATACTTGATTTTTCTCTCTATAACACCTTAAGTAAATGTTCGAAAATTTGGATCTGTTAATTCCAAAGAAATAACAATAAAAACTAGAGATCGACATTTTGAGAGAACACGTACCAGCGTCACGTACCAGTAGGTAAGGGATATATGTATAACGTACTCACGTACCAACAACACTTGAAAAAACTGGTACGTGAGTAAGTACATGTAGTCGAAAAAACCAGTAGAATGTATAACGTACTTCACGAGGTTCGTGTACGTAGCACGGGATATTCTGTGAAAACACGTACCAATTTACGTACCGTACTCGCGTATTATCCCCATAACATAGTCACGTACTAAAAGCACGTGAAAAAACTGGTACGTGAGTTAGCATGTGTAGTCGAAAAAACCAGTAGAACGCATCACGTACTTCACTAAGTTCGTATACGTACTACGGAACGTGATCGATCTCTAATAAAAATAAAAATTATTCATAAAATTTTGTTCTGGGAGAAGAAGATGGTGATGGAAGAGGGCAAAGACATGCAATACATTATGTTTAATGATTTTTAATCGGTAATCTATAGTAAGTGGTAGGTGCTGGGACCCAGAGTATGACAATTGGGGCAGGGAGATTGAAGACTTTGGAAGGAAAACCCGGCGCCTGGGCTTGTAGATGTCTTGCCCTTCTTCGGTCCTCTCCTTCTCCTGGTCCGATCCGACACAAGCTTGCAAGACTGACTGATCAGAATCCCCAGGGGAAGGAATAGCAAAGCAAAGGGGCGGGGCAATCACAACAGAGAATGATGAGTGATCAAAGAACAGCAAGGGAAAGGGTGGGATGAATCAGCGGATAAACTTATAGGAAAATGAACTTAATCAGGGAGTCCCTTACAGCTCCCCCCTTCCATGAGGATCGTCCTCGATCCTCAAAAGTCTTCCTTTTAAACAAACAAAACAAAATAATAAATATCGAATCGGTTTTCCGATACCCAAAATATGTGCAACATTTTCGCAAAATAAGACCTAAAAAATGCAAATATTTTCTAAAAAATTAAATTTTAACTATTTAACTGGTTATTTACATTTTAACGCCTTTTCTAGGCAAAAAAAAAACAAGCTCAGAAGAAAAATTCAATTTTCCCTAAAAATTGATAAAAATGCACTTTTTAAACGCATGAAATGTGCGCAATTTTGTTGGGAAAAAAAATCTTAAATCTTAGGATGTCTTAAAGGGAAAATTACACAGAAAAGAAAAAGGCAGGGTGTACAGGTGCACAATTCATTTCTAATGGCAAATTGCTTAAAACACGACATTTAAGTAAAATTTTAAATCAACCAAAAAAATTCCAAAATAACATTTTGTTAATCATATTTTCCTAAATCTTTTGCAACATTTAAAGGCACTTTTTGGAGAGAAAATAAATTTAAAAACCAGAGGATGAAGTCAAACAAAATTTCAGCCGAGGGTGGCTCTTAAGAAAAAAAAAATTTAGGCCGCCAGAGAAAATGTTGAATTTGACAATGACTTACAAAATTTTAGTCTTTCCAACTTTTACTCTAAAGATAGGAAAAAACAAAAACATGGTAAATTTATAACAAAAACTTAACAAATAATTTTCATTTTTCTCCTGCCCTCAGGCAGACCCATCACTCCAATTTGCTCTTTTCCTAAATTGTCATTGCTCTTTTCCCTTTAAACAACGTCGATCTTGGTACGATCGAGTGGCGACTATTATCTCCTATCCCCCTACAGCTTCCGGTATGGGGAGAATGGGGGAAGGAACATAACTGCTCTTTGATCATACAATAATACAGCTGATGGATTCCGGATGTGTAATTTACATCCGCTGAATGCTGACTAATGTCAATCGGAAATGGAGCAAAAAGGAAATTCTTATGTACGAACAAAATCTTGTGGGCAATCTTCGTTCTTTGATCCCTAATGGTGACAAAACTTGAACATAGGGCTAGTGCTCAAAAAGAATTTGAATATCATGAATTAATTGTTTAATGCAATTTTTAAAGATTATTAAATTTCATTGAAAAAACTGGCTAATTTAGGCATTATTTTACTTCAATTTCAATGGTTTGTCAAATTTCTAATAAATATCTTGTCAGCATTTGTTTCATTACTCCTTTCTTAATATAATTTCATTTTTCTCCTGCCCGCAGGCAGACAATACTCATTTTTTGGCCTCTTTTTGATCAGTTTTTTTTCATTTTTTTGGGGGGCCTCTTCTGATCAGTTCCTCATTTTTTCGGGCATCTTTTCTGGCCAATTTCATTTTTTTCGGGCCTCTTTTCTGATCAGTTTCGCATTTTTTTTGGCCTCTTTTTGATCATTTTCTCATTTTTGGGCCTCTTCTGATCAGTTCCTCATTTTTTGGGCCTCTTTTCTGATCATCTTCTCATTTTTTCCGGGCCTCTTTTCTGATCAATCTTATTTTTCGGGCCTCTTTTTGATCAGTTTCTCTTTTTTTTGGGCTTCTTTTCTGATCAGTCTCATTTTTTCGGGCCTTTTTTTAATCAATTTCATTTTCTCGGGCCTTTTTCTGATCAGTTTTCATTTTTTTGGGCCTCTTCTTATAAATTTGTCATCACTTTCATCGCCCTTTATCATCAGTTCATAGCCCGTTCAGTGCATCAATTCATGGCCCATTCAGTGCAATTCATAGCCCGTTCAGTGCACTCAAATATCATTTTTCTCCTGCCCGCAGACAGACGGAGCTCCGCTTTCCCGGCCGAACCTTTTCCGCGCGTTTCGTCGTCTTGTCGTTGTTGTTGTTGTTGTCTTGTCGTCGATGGAGCTTTTCCCAAAAATAGGTAACCATCCGGTGCTACCAGTAAGTGGTAGGTGCTGGGACCCAGAGTATGACAATTGGGGCAGGGAGATTGAAGACTTTGGAAGGAAAACCCGGCGCCTGGGCTTGTAGATGTCTTGCCCTTCTTCGGTCCTCTCCTTCTCCTGGTCCGATCCGACACAAGCTTGCAAGACTGACTGATCAGAATCCCCAGGGGAAGGAATAGCAAAGCAAAGGGGCGGGGCAATCACAACAGAGAATGATGAGTGATCAAAGAACAGCAAGGGAAAGGGTGGGATGAATCAGCGGATAAACTTATAGGAAAATGAACTTAATCAGGGAGTCCCTTACACTATTTATTTTTTTGATTGGACGCGCAAAGGTTTGATTGGACGCGTAAAGGTTGATTGGACGCGTAAAAGTCGATTGGACGCGTAAAAGGTCCATTGGACGCGTAAACTGGAGTAGAGCCTTAATACCTTAAATTTCTACCTAATGACCTTTATTCGATCTACTAACATGAAAATACTCATCTTATTAAGACTGTGCGCTATCTAAACGAGTTCCGCCGGACAGGGCACTGCATTGATTATATAAGCTTCGATGTCAGTCGATGCAACAAAACTGGTCGAGTGTTGCAGAGATTGGAAGAGTTGGGCCAACGAGTGACCATGTCCACGGGTTGGTTCCAGGTACATTGAAAAAATACTAGTATAATTAATAGGGCATGTAAAAATATCCAAATGGATATTTTTTGCGGAGGCTAAAAATGGCCTGGGAATCAAATATAAAGCATTTTTAGCTTGATTTGAGTTCAAAAAAAGCAACTTTTATGTGGATATTTTGGATATTTTTGGATATTTTGGACTTTATGTGGATATTTGGATATTACATGGATATTTTCAAATTATGTGGATATTTTCGTGGATATTTTTGAAATTTTTCCTTATTTTAGCTTTTTCAAGCGAAATTTTGCTAAAAATGCCACCTAAAAAATCGAAAGAAAAAAAATTTGAAAAATACACCCCTAAAAAAGAGAAATTTAGCGAAAATTTAAAAAATACACCCCTAAGAAAGAGAAATTTGGCAAAAATTGAAAAATACACCCCTAAGAATGGCAAATTTATGTGGATATTTTTGCTAATTTATATGGATATTTTGAGATTTTTGGCGGATATTTTATACGGATATTTTGCGATTTTATATGGATATTTTTACATGCCCTAATAATTAATAATTAAATTCTTACAATAATTTTATTTCTTTTTTCAAGAGCTTTCCCCAGTTGCGATCCCGATCTCCCTCCTTATTGTTGACTCAACAGACAAATGCGGTGCCTCCGGGCACCGAAGAGAGTGTTGGTCGTTATTGCGCGGAGATGAGCTCGGACGGACGAATGCTGTTACAGCACGGGATTGTCCGATCCAACTGTGTCGATTGCCTGGATCGTACCAATGTGGTCCAATTTGGCATCGGTTCTAACTTTGAAATTGAATCCATTTATTATATTATTCTTAACATTATTTTGCCTTTTCCAGGGAAAATCGCTCTGGGCTGGCAATTGTACTCCATGGGCTTTCTCTGCTCCCCTTGGGCCCTTCACCTTCACACGGAAGTATGCCGTGTGTTTGAGGAAATGTTCGATGAGCACGGGGACACGTTGGCCTGGCAATATGCCGGATCTCAACTCGTCCATTCCATCAAAACTTACAAAAGGACCGCCGTTTTTCAAGTAATATTTTCTTTTATTTTTTTCATTTTTATCATTAATTTTGCTTATTGTTAGGAGCGGAGTCGGGATGTGCTGCAGACTATCTCGCGTTATTACAGCAACACTTTCGGCGACTTTGAAAAGCAGGACGGACTGAACCTTTTTTTGGGTATTTTCCGGTAAATCTTTTTTTTTATTTGTGAGAACGGCAAACACATTCATTCCCTCCGATTTGATTGGGTCATTTGCTAAAGCGATTGTACATTTGAAAAGGGGAGTTGGGCAAGAAGAGATCAATACTTCACAATCTTGTCCGATCAGCCATCTTCCATTTGATCAAAATCAACTCATCCTCAACCTCTCTATGACTTTTCCACAGCCTTTTTCGCCGTCGTCCCTCCCATCATCGCCGCCTTTGTTTGACACTGTTGATAGGTGCTGAACAGGGTCTGAAATAATTTCCAAAAATTAAGTAGGAATAAATATTCATAGAGCATGGACTGACCAGCATTTGTTCATGCAGCTGGACCAGTCTCTGCGCGTACCCAACATGGCATGCTTCCATGGCCGGATTCATTGCTTCATCTTCATCTGTCAATAGGAAAAATGTTTTATTTGTGAAATTTCATCATTCGCTAGAAAGTATAAATTTTCTTCTTGTCCTTACTGTTGACGAAGAGATCGGCCACCGCCCTGGACTGTTGCTGTCGTTTGGTGGCGTGGCGTTCAGAGGCAAGCAGCGCAAATGGAATGGTGGCAGCAGAGGAACGTTTGCCCCATCCATCGGAGAAGGTCATCTGAGCATTGGCCAAAAGGGCGATGGAGGCAAAGAGAAACAGGGCCAATGGAAGGAGAAGAGATGAAGAAAGATGGGCAGATGAACAGGAAGACGGCATTGGATCGGGTCGAAAAGACTATCTGATGAGGATCCGGATTAGATCAGCAAAATCAACGGCGAATGGAAGATGCTTAAGAAAAGGGAACAATGTTCGTGCAATTCAAAAAATGTGATTCGCCGAGTGCTGACAGCAGAATGGAGGGGATTCTTTTTAGCTAATGCCTTTAAATTGTTCAATGACTCCTATTTCTTATGCAAATTGGCGACTTTTGGAGGGATCAACCGGAAAAGGCGAGCAATTATTCCCCGGGAGCCCAGTTTTTCACAGGAAGACTTTTTCCTCATCTAACATGCAAATTGCGCGCTTGAAATCACGCCCACATTGGAAGAAATGTTGTAATTGTCCCGAGGGATGCGCCAAAAACAAAAGAGATTTAGGAGAAAGAAGGACAAAGCGAAAACGATTCTATTCTGATGTGAGATGGTGTCATGGCAATTTTGGATTACATGCAAAAGAAGAGGGTCAAAGGCAACGGAGTAATGAAAAGGCGGAGGCGACATTTTGCACATTTCTTGGGAAGAAGGTCTATGGCGGTGTGGTGGTGCGTGTTTTCTTCCACTCATCTATGAATAATGGGATGAGCGAAGGAATTGGCACTTCCCCGTCGATGAATTCCTTAGCAAATTCCCATCGTTCCCAATAATATGCATGGTTGTTTGCCGATATTGGAAAAGCTGGACGGATGAGTTTTGATGAGAATTTGGTTTGACGTAGCGAGTGGAAGGAAGGATATGAGGAGGAGGAGAATGAGATGTTTGAAGAGGGGGAGGAAGAGAAAAGCAAAAATGCAGGAATAAGTGCATAACTTGGGAAGAGGGGGAACGGAAGCGAGGGAGGGGGAGAACATTTGGGAAATTAGCAGAGGATTGTCTAGGGAGTCGGGAGGCGAGACCAGGAGAACTGTCCGGTCCAGGAGACCCTTTCCCCTTTCATTCATCCCCTCGAACACACACCTTAAATCCTAAAGGATGGATGGATTGACGTCGTCCAATCTCGCTTTTCCTAATTGAGGGTTGGGGCACGGAAAGGCATTGGCACAAAAAAGAGATAAACACCTTTCTCGCGGTGAAAGAAAAATTAAATTTTGGGGAAATAGAGGCGAAAAGGTGAGAAATCGGACAAATGATGGACATAAAAGAGAACAAGAAAAGAAAATATAGTCAGTCAATGGAAAGGAACTGGTTAAAAGATTATTAGAGGTAAAGGGATACATATGTACCGGTGGGAATAAGAAAATTAATTTATAAAATTAATGAAATGAACAGTCCAACCGATAACGGAACAATTCAATTGTATTGTGTGAACTTTGTGACCCAACCCCAAATATGGCGGGAACATGGCAAGAAAGAGAGAATGGAGGGGTCGCAAAAAGAATACTCAATGAATTCAGTGAATGGGAGAATCGCTGGACCGAACTGAAACTGGGGAATTTGAACAAAATACAAGAAAAGAATGGGAAAGAGACTGAAGATGTGAATTTAGCTTCAAAATTCATGCTCACCTTGTTTTATTTTCCTCATTTTCAGTGCGCCTTCCCATCCATCCGTTCCTTCTTCCATCTCCCAAAATCACCACATTTGGGCACTCGGCTCTGATCATTACTTGCACTTCCCGATCAGTCGTCATCAGCAGGGGATCAACGAATTTCTTGAATGGTCAATTTCGGTGAATTCGGATGGAGAAGAGGAGGAGGAAGGGGAGGGAAGTTGGCTGGAGGGAAAGGGGGAGCTGGGAGGGTGGCTGGTGCTGAAGGCGGCGGAGAGCGAGTTGAAGCTGGACAGCAACTTTGGTAGAGAAGCAGGGAACCATTTACAAAAATATATCGAATTTTTCAGTGGAATTGAACCCGGAACTGCGCAAACACGGCGACACGGGTGAGCCCGGCGAGCTGAACTTCGACCTGGCCCATCGCACCTTCGAGCTCAGCTCCCTGGACCAACTCCTTCGTTCCCACCAGCAACAACAGCTTCGGCGACCGTTGATGTTGGAATCGCTGGACCAAAGCACTCTCCAGAAGGACTCCTTCATGCGCATGTTCCGGGTTCGTATTCTCCGTTTATACTTGGCAATTCTTAACCGCTAACAATTTTCAAAGGCCGCCTTCCCCCTCAAAGTGAAATTTCTGCAAGAAAATGAGCAATTTCTTAAGAAAAGGGACCCAAAAATTAAAAATTTTTTCCGACGGCCCTTATCAGGGCCACCGGTATCCCTTATCCTTATACGGTAAAAATTTCTGCAAAAATTGAAAATTTCTAAAGAAAGAATCCCAATTTTTCAAATTTTCTTAGCAAGGCTACCAAAAGCCCTCTATTAAGTCTCCCCCGTTGTCAGGGCAGCGACCATTCTCCGTCGCCGCCGCCTGGACCAGCGCCTCGGCGCCGGGAAAGTGCCTCCAGCACTTTCTCTTCCCTGGCTGCCGGGACGGCGTCAATTGTGCGCGAATGTGGGTCCAAAGTGGAGGTGGAAGAGAGTGTGGGAGAGGCGGAGGGTGAAGGGGAAGGGGACGAGGAGACGGATGGGTTGACGGCGAATGGGGGCGCCGATGAGGGCGAAGAACCGCCGGAGGAGGGCACGGAACTGACAGTGCTGTCGATGGACGAGGAGAAGCGGCGCAGGGAGAGCAACGTGTCCGCGACCCAGGAGGCGGCGGCGCTTGCTGTAGCGGTGACTGAAGGCACGGATGATCTGCTGGTGATGGAGGACAGGAACTGGCCCGAACCGGATCGGGACCCGCTGGCCCGGTTCCTTGGTAAGCTTTGATCTCGGATTAAGTGATTTGGGCAGTTTGGATTTTAACGATGGTCCGATCCAATTAATCCGAAATTCTTTTTTCCTTTTAAAGCTCTTTTGAACGGACCCCCGCGATGGCGATCAGACTCCACTTCCTCCAAACAGCAACTCAACCTTGGCACAAATCTGAGATCACCACAGGAAGTGTACTTCTCCGGTCCGCCGGCGGATGAGAAGGGCTCTCCGCTCTTCTCCATCTCCGATGAGGACATGGCCCTGTACACCCAATACGCTTCCGCCTCTGCGTCGGTGTTCGAACGCCACAATTTGCGCAGACAAAGGAAGCCGACCGTGTGGAAGTTGCCGGCACCGCCGAGCAGGACGAAGGTGGGCTGATCAGGGACATGGACCTTTGAATTTGTTAGGCATTAAAAATTTATTCCATTTTCAGCACAAAATGCCCCCTTCAGTTGAATCTGATCCGCCGGCCTTCCGCTCATCACTCTTGAAAAAGGGAAAGGAACAACAACAGCCAAAGCCGTCGTTGTCCTCGATGCAGCGGATTCTGCCGTCTATCGGCCGATCTGCGACCCAATCGCCTTTTCGCAAGGATTTCTCCAAACTCGGCCCGATGTTCCAGTTCAGACCATCCAATTTCACAAACAACAGTGTTTTTGAGGTGGTTGATCGGTCGCGTTTGTTCTGATCAGTTACTGAATTAAGACTGAATTGCCCCCGGTGTCGGAGGAATCACTGCGCATGTATCGGGAAGTGGCCGAGCTGAAGCAAAGGGAGCGAGTGGCGGATTTGGATGTGATTGGATTCAGGGATGGTGTCATCGTTGATCAAAATTGATTTGGACTGATCAGATCATAACATTTTAAACTAGTCTATTTGCTTTCTGTGGCCATTCCTCCTCTATTTTGCTCCAATTCCTTTTTTCAAAACAACTTTTTCCCAATTCTTTGGGCCAACCCAAATGCTAGTTTTATTGAGATCAAGGCATAATCACCCGAATGGGATGGTCAAATCAAACAAATGGGGAGGAGGAGGAGGCGGGGGAGTGAAGCAAGAGAAAGGGACATGGACAGGATCTGCTCGCGGGTCCAGCTTTTCGCGTTCCGTCGGAACTTGCTTTGCTTGGACCGGCCGGGAACCGATCAAAGGATTGAGCCCGTCGGCTGAAGACCCGCAAATCACTTCTGAAGATGCGCCGATGATTGATCAGTGATCATCGGGGGAGGGGAAGGAATTGCTCACCCATCAGATCAGAACCAGTCTCTAGTACTCACCCAATCCATCCCCAAATCCTGATGCCCCTTGGATCAACCATTTGTGCATTTTGTCCAATTTTATCCATGTTTGGTGTTTTCTCCTTCCCCTCTTCCGTTTCAGATTATTTCCAATTTTCTCCGTTTTTGAGAGCTCACCCCGATCCCCACCACCACAATCATCCATTGGGTCTGACACTTCCAGCGATTTGCCCCCCGGCGGTT
>LDKF01005152.1:0-13217 GCA_001026735.1 Rotylenchulus reniformis | reverse complement strand
GGCATATTTCGGCGACCCTACAGGTCGCCGAAGAAAATTTCGCGTTTTAAACCATTTTATCATGAAAAGTTATCAATTTTTGCGTTATATGGAGAAATTTCATGGTATTATTATGGAGCCGGCGGCCCCTATAGGGGCCGCCGGAGAAAAATTTGCAATTTAGGCTTCTTTTCTTTAGGAATATTGATCAGTTTTTGAATATTTTTTTGTAAAAAGGTATTGGTTTGCCGGAGAAAAATTTGAAAAATTCAGTTCTTTAAGTACAGAGAATAAAGACAAAGGTCAAAAATCAGAATAAATCTGACAAATCAGAACATTTTTATTTTGTCAGATTTGGACTCTCCAAATCAGAACATCCTGATAAATCAGAACATATATTAGCCGAGGTTTATTGAGGAAATTAAATTTGTTAAAAATCGAAAGGTCATTAAAAAATTATACGTATTGATAATGATGTCAAAAATCCCAAAAATAATTTTAAAAATCCAAAAATAAAAGAAAATTATATTTATATTATACTCCAAAAGCAACAATTTAGCACTTTTGCTTAAAAACATAGTTATATTCATAGCCAATACATCAAAAATATCATGGAGTCGGCAAAATTTCAGCTAATGGATATTTGCAATTTTGATTTCATTATTAATTGCAATTTTCTGTTTTCTCGGAGTTTTTTCCAACCAATTTTATGAATATAAAATAAATTTTTTTAAATTTTTAATTTCATGAATATTAATTATTTAATATTTTTCAGGTAGTAACAGATCTTTACCTGCATTTCCACAACATATACAGTAAACTTCCGTTCAAAACCACCCCAATTGTACTAATCGTGAGAAGGGGAGTGTGAAACCAGATGAGTGTAAAGGAGAAGCCAGTGCCATGGTATTTTTGGTAGAACTTTGAAATAGTGAATATTTTTGAGAATATTTTTAAAATTTTTGTACTTACGAGATCAGTCTGAACAGCGGATGATGAATTTGTGTTCATTTTTAATGTTTTTAAAAATTATTTTTTTTGCCATATGGAAAATCCCATTTGGCTTCCTATAATATATAGGCATGTCGTCTGTTCAACGGCATGTAATACAAAATCTAAATCCGTCTACTCCTGTGCATTTTAATGATACGCCCTTAGAAAAGGTGTACTTTGTGGTATAATGAAAATATTTTTAGTCAAAAATGACGCAAAACAAAAAAATCATTGGTGAAATGTTTAGTCATTTGTGCTTATTGCTTATTAAAATACTATGCTTCACTTATTTGATTAATTTTAGGATGGATTATAGATTGATCACTGGTGCATCGTTATCAACCGTGCCTTGATGAGTCATTTGCCAAAAAATGTCAAAATGGCCTTGGTCACAAAGTACAAAAAAAGATTGTTGATTGGACATCGAAAAATAACTAAATTTCAATTTTAAAAATGACAAATAAGTCTAAATTCAAAAAAATTCAAAAAAATCGTAAAAAATTAAAATTGATATTTTCAAATCGATTAACTAATTAATGATCACGGAATTAAAATTATTGCAATAAATATTATGAGTCAATACGCAAGTCTTCTAATCCACTTTTGATGCTGATTTCGAATTTTTTTCTTAAAATCATCGAAAATGTTTTCCATTTCATCATGTGACACAATAAAACTCTGATTTACCGTCAAAAATTACCCCCGGAGAGTGATTTTAGATGGTTTAAAGAAAAAAATTTGGGTGCAGATTTACCATTGCCTCAATGATCAGACACCGAGAATTTAATTTTTCATGTGTTTTATTCGAGGGCATAAATTACGTGTTTTTTCCTTTTGGCCCTAAAATAATTTATTTCTTTCATATTCTAATATTCATTAATCAATTTTCCTCTTTCAAAAAATAAATCCAATTGAAAATTTAATTACCCAAATTTGAGATAAGACAAGTTTAATTCAATTCAATTCTGATAAATGGCAACAAAACACCGACTTGCTTCCTCATCAGACCCCCTGTCCAGCAACAGCCAGCAACAAATATTAACAAACAAAAATTGAAAATATATATTTTACTAAAATCGTTGTGACAAAAACTGAAATTAGATATTTTCTTTAAATATTTTCCCTATCATTATACTTTGATCTCATAGGATTTATGTCCTTATGGGGAAGGACCAATCCTTCCTGCCCCGGACGGAACTCTCACACGATTTTTTGGGCGTAATAAAATTCGGAAAAATGTTTTAATGTATCCTAGTGAATTTTCCTGGAAAAGATGTATATTCTTGTAAACAAGCTCTACGTATCATCACTATCGTTTAGCAACATTTTGTTCTTCTTGTCCTCCAGTTCTGCAAGCTGGTGCTCCACTTTCTTGACTCGGAATTGCTGTATTTTTTCCGCTATTTTCCTTTTGTATTTCGTCGGTGCCAGAACAATTGTGCCTGATACTGCCAAGGCAGCCTCAACAGAGTGGAACCAAAAAATGCAGATGTACACAGCAATCTGGTTGACAAAGTTCGTAATTGCTTCAATGTCCAATGGTTCCTTAAGCAGCTGCAACTTTTTCTCCAACGCTTTAAAAAAAGAAAATTGTCAAAATAATGGGGTTTTAAATAAGATTACTTATGCGATTGATAGGTGGTTTATTGTTTATTTTTCCAATTATAATCATAATTAGGGATCGGATTTTTAGTTGCTAAAAACCCAAAAATAGTCAACTATTTTAGTTTTTTACCCCAAATAGTTGCTAAAAGCCAAAAAAGGGCCAAAATAGTTTTTTATCCCATTTTTATTGCATTTTTATGAAGGAATTTTGGCCCAAAAAAGGTCCAAAATAGTTTTTATAGTTTTTAAAAAACATCTTTAAAATGCTTAAAAACCATCTAAAAACATGTTTTTCGTGCATATTTCGCTAAATAAATGAAAATAAAAAATAGTTTACAAACTAAAAATCCGATCCCTAATCATAATATATCTAATTCATTATTATATCCCTCTAAAAATAAAAATTATGCAGAATGTCATTTATTTTTGAAATATAATTCATTTAATATTTCCTCTTTTTTGGTTAAAATTTTTATTTCTTTTGAGCAGAGTAACAAACTAATAAATAAATTATACCAAACTTTACAAAAAAAATTTTTATCGCATCAAATTGAGATGTGTTCAATGTTAATAAAAATATAATTCATTTAATATTCCCTCTTTTTTCGAATTATTTTCCCGTTATTATAATATTTGAATAAAAATGTTTTTTAATTTAAACCTTGTTTTTTATTATTGTAAATCTCAAAAAATTTGTCAAAAAATTCGCAATATGCGTTTCGTTTTTCAGGTATGGCCATTGTTTGCAGAAAATACAATCTCGAAAATTTGGACCGAATACTTTCCAAACAATTCTGATCAACATAAGGATGAATACTAAAAATATAATAATATTTTTATTATTTTAAAATAAATAAATACCACGCAAATTGAGGGCTTTGCTCAATATTTACGGTGCATTTTCGTTGCAATTTCATCTCCTCCTCCTTCAGTGCTTCGTCAAACCGCCATTTTGGACTATAGACCTCCAAACTTTTGAGTTGTTCTTCCAATTTCCCACTAATTTTATCTAAAAATGATTCAACCACTTCGAACAATGTTTTAATCTCATTTTGGGTCACATTTTCTTGGGAATTTTTCACTTTTCTAAACAATTTTTGCACTTTTTGATGAACATTTTCTGTCCCTTCATCGAATTCCGGATTTTGACAACAATATGTCTGTCTCCATCGCATTCCTTCGGTTATTTTCTTAATAAATATAAGCCTATAATATTTCTTTAAAAAATAAAATATTATTTAAATTTTGGATTTTGGATTTTATTATGTCATAAACTATGCATTAATAAATTTAATTCTGACCTGGTCCATGATTTTTAGAACATCTTTCAATGCCTTACATGCATCATCGTTTATCGGCATGGAAAAAAATAAATAAGGGAATAATTGAAAAAATAAAATTAATTTTGTAGGCAACATTCTCAAACTAAATTTTAATCACAATTTTGTAAAAAGTGAACACCAGTTTTATGCAATAAATTCATTACGTTTCCCAGAGTGTTTTATTCATTACGTTTTCGAGAGTGTTTTAAACTAATAATTTAATCAAAAAATATTGATAAAATATTCGCTGCTATAGTATAAAGCCCTTTATCAAATATCTAGAGTTGTTTTGACATTTAAAATATTTTAAGAAATTATTTTTTGTCCAACATTTTAAACTTCGGGTGTTTTGATTGTTCTAAGATAGAAGAATGATTATATATTTTATGGCGTTCATTTTAACGTGATTTTAAACTTAAATAATAGTACTAGTACATTAATAATAATTTGATATTTAAAATATCTTATATTCCGTATTTATTTTATGTTATTTTATTCCATATATAATCCTATAAAATATAAATTTTATTAATTGGATTCAACTACGGGATAAATTATTTTCATTATTATTTTTGAATGGAATTGAAAATTATATTTTTACATATTTTTACATAGTTTCTATGTACATGTAATATTTGGTATGTGAAAGATGTAATGGATCTGAATTGTATTTGCTCATCCCAATTAAATTCCCGATCCTTATTTTTCGTCAGCAATTCTTCCACTAAAGAGCAAAAAGATCTAAAATGCCATAAATATGTTGTGAAAAAGACTATTTTCAGATTTATGAAAACCCTACTAGTTAATCCGATTTATGAAAACCCTACTAGTTAATCCGATTTATGAAAACCCTACTAGTTAATCCGATTTATGAAAACCCTACTAGTTAATCCGATTTATCCATATAGGTGTCACAATTTCAAATATAAAATTTTTCTTTGATTAATTAAGCTAATTCAAAAAAGCTGAATGGCTAAGTCCTTGATGTTTCTAATATTAATAAAAAAATTTTCTTTGTATGTTAAAATTAAAAAAAATAAAGAATAGTAGTCCAGTCCTTGATGTTTTCAGCAAAAAATATAAATAATGAATAAATAATAAGTATTTAATTATTTTAGTAATATTTATACTTATGATGATTAACATTTTTTGAATCTTAAGAAGGAAGACAAGAAAGATAATTGGGTCTGATCGGATTCGGGTTAGAATCCCAAGGGGAATAAATAGGCTCAAAACCTGTTCCAAAATATGAAATAAATGCAAAATAATAAGGAATCCGATGATTGGAAACCTTTCGAAAGAAAGAAAGATAGGAAAGCAATGTTTAATAAACTTTATTCACTCAACAAGTTAAGGAGCAAATGCATCGGTGACGACTGAATGAAATGCGCAAATGAGGGGTGTGATTGACAAATGGGATAAAAAGTCTTGTGGATGTGGGAAATTAATGGCGAAATGCATACAAATATAACATATAATATACTATAGGCCTCAAAACTTTTAAGTTGTTCCTCCATTTTCCAATAGTTTTGCCTAAAATGATTCCACAATTCGAACAATTTTTTAACCTCATTTTGGAACTCATTTTCTTGGGAATTTTTCACCTTTCTAAATTTTTTTTTCACTTTTTGATGAATATTTTCTAATTCTTCATCGAATTCCGGATTTTCACAACAATATATCTGTCGCCACCGAATTCCGTTGGCTAAATTTCTTAAACATGTCTAGGTTCAAATAGAATAGATAAACAATATATTTTTATATCGTATACATATAATTGAAAAATAAAAATTTTTTTTAAATCATTGTGATATGCTAAACTGGTCAATGATTTTCAGAAGCTCTTTCAATGCCTTGCGCGCATCGTTGCTTATCGGCATGGAAAAATTGAAATAATAGAAAAAAAAAGAATTTTGTAAGCAACATTCTTAACTAATTTTTAAAACACTTATTTTTCATCAAAAAAATAATTTATGATTTTAAATGAACAATTTTTATTTTAAAAATAATTATTTGCATAAATTATTTTTTAAAATAAAGTCGATTCCAGGATCCAAACATTACCAACAGTGGCTAATAATATAATAATTTAAAACAAGGTTTATTTAAGTTAGAAAAAATTTATTTGACTAAAAATTAGGATATAAAATTGGATTAAAAATTTAGATAATTAAATTTAAATTATACGTAAGTTAATTAATTTGATATGAAAATCTATTTTATTTTTATTCCATCATTTTTAATTCTATAAATGGGGAATTTATTTTCAACTAGGGGATAATTTTTATTATAATTTTACATAAAATTAATTAGGCGTAATTATTTTTTTATTTTTACATTTTTACATAATATTTGTTATGAACTTGACACATATAAAGACTTGGTGTGCCAAAAATATAATGGACATTGTATTTTGGTCTAGTCCAGATTCAAATCCCGATCTCTATTTTACCGTCGCCCCTTTACAATTATATGAAATTTAAGCTCTAAAATGCCAAAAATAACAAATAAACCTCAAAAATTATGAGATTACATCCATAAAATGAATTTAATATTGAATTTGAATAAAATTCGTTTTAAACATAGAATACAATTTATAGCGCAAATGTAAAAATGTGTTTTTATTGTAATAAATATAGTGAAAAGTAATTCTTTTTTAATTTTTCAAATTAGACATAATTTTGTATTTTCTCTATTAGAGAGAAAAAAATTTAAAGAGTATAAATATGAGACAATGGGACAAAAGGATCATAATTTGTACTGATAATAAAAAAGAATTAAGCATGCAAAAGGCATTTTAGCTTATATTTTTTAGTGAATTTTAATTTATATTTTGCATTTTGTTGTCTATTTATTTTTAAATGTCCAGTTTTGTTAAAAATTTCTAAAAATGAGGAATAAATAATATGCAGAATGGATCAAAAAAACAAAATGTTGAAAAATGTGCCATGACACATAAATAATGAATTGGTAGGATTAATATAGCCTTTATGGCGAGATCAAAAATCGGCAAATCATGACAATATTTTCACGTGGCGCATGTTCAAATTGGTCACTGTTCCTTGACCGATTTTCATGGGTTGTACTCCTCCGAAACTAGGTGGTAACATTCCTTGCCTAAAATTGAGCACTTTTTTGGACAAATCGGTCCAAAATGGAAGTGCCGCGTTGCGAATAGTCGAGCACATCGTGATCAGAACCCAGGGATGGGATTCGGTGCCGAGAATTTCGACCAAAGGCTGTAGCAAGAACAACATGTAGTTGGTCTCCCCGACGTCCAACACATTGTTGAGCAAACCGGAGCGGAGCATAAACAGAATAAACTATAAATAATATGCATTTTCATGGTATTTATGATTTGGTATAGTAATGTTATATTTGTTTTGCTTAAAATTTTGGATTTTTATAATTGTTTTTTCGTTTAAGTAATGTATTTTATGCGTGTAAACGGCTTTTTTTTTTGCATAAATAGGATAACTGAATTTGCTTAAAAGATTCGATTCATTAGGAACTTTTTTTTATTACAGAATGAAAAGTTAGGTTATCCAGAAATGTTTGATTTAAAAAAATAATATTTTATTATCGATTAAAATTAATTGTGCTCAGAAATTTGTAATTGTTATTTTATTAGGTATGTTATTTAATCGGTTATATGCACCTGAAATAGGATCAGAATTGCCAATGTTACGGTCATCCAGATGGTAATCATCAACATATTGAGTTCAGCCTTTTGTGCGGCCGAATTCAGCATTCCAGTTCGGTTCAATTGCACAACTTTGTAGATGGTCATCCCGTTGACGCTCAGCAAGAATATTAATACAAAACTATTAAACACTGCAGTCAACAAATTAATGTCGATCTAAACAATAATACTATATTATTAAATGTTTAGAAAAGTATTTTTGATAAGTATGTATTTATTTTGAAGGGAAACAATCAATTTATGATTTATCGCTTTGAAAAAATATCTCCCAATATTAAAGCTTAAAAATCAATTCCCAATTTTCAGTAACATTATTATAAATTTAAAAATTTTAAAGGGAGAAAATATTTTTTATCGCAAAATTTCCATTTTGAAGAATTCCAAAAATTTTAAAATAATTTTTTTAATAAGCTTTATTATTAAACAATTAAGAAATGATAAAAAATAATAAAAATCCATCCTTCCACCATACAGCAAAAAAATATATAGAATTTTTTTATGTTGTTTAAAATCAACAAAAGATCCCATTATATTTTATTATTTTATTTTGCAACATCCTATTATTTATTTATACTTTTTATTAACCCACCATATAAAAATCATATTTGATGATCAGCGGAATGTATCCTTTGCTCGGATCATTGGCCACAAACGGTGACATCTGAGTAGTGGAGAAAATGCGATGGGCCGTGAAGCAGAACGAGATGAAAAATGCCACCAAAACACTCGGAACCCAAAATTTTTGCCAGAACTAGAGAAGGAATTTTGATTATTAGCATAATTAATTAGAAAATAATTTTAATTATTCAAAATTAACCCAGCATAATTTATTAAATTTAAGCTTAGGACTAATAATATTTTTAAAAAGCTTTAATATAAATAATCAAAAATGTTTGCGTTTTTATATAAGGTTGACGCTTTCGAGGAACATCTATTCTTCCAGGCAAGCATTATTTCTCCATTTCTGGGGTTGCCATGGGAATTTTAAAATCAATAGAATGTAGGGATACCTGTACCACATGTTTTTTAATAATTAAGCTTCCTTAAATGCATTTTTTTTTTGATATGAATGTGTAAACTTGATAAAAAAATTTCCTTATGATCATTTTCTAACTCTTCTTAATAATGATCCACACAAGCAAATATTAGAGGAAAATAAGACCCCCGGGGGCCTTATACAGGAAATGCGGCAACCAGCTTACCGAATAATTTTTATCAAATTGTAAAAATAGACCTTTGCCTGTTTCAAGGGTGCCCAGATTCCGGAGAATCGGTTGAGTGTTATGGCAATGTGCAGAACATAGATGGGGTAGTTGAGGAAGTAGATCAAGAACGGGACCAAACTGAGCATCCGGGAGGGGGACTTGTCGAACAGGTCGACAGTTGGTCCGAACATCGGCAGACGGTAGAAGACCACATCGATCACGTAATGGCAAATTTCCTGAAATAATTTTTCGTATTCTATGAATAAAAACTTTTAAAATTTATGCTCAAAAATTTCATTAAAAAATATTAAGAAAAATATTAATAATTAAAAATGGATAATATAGTCTATGAGAATAGGCAATCGGAATACCCATCAATAATATTATAAATAAAAATAATATAGCTGATGAAATAGATGTATATAATATTAATTTCTTTGGCGGAATACTAATTATTATTTTCAATATAAAATTATTTCATTGCAAATTCATAATTACCAAAACTCCGATGACGCATAAAAAACGGAAGAATGGGTATTTGAACTCTTTCCTCGTGAAAAGCGCATAAATAATGCGCAAATAAAGCGGAATCGAAATTGCTTCATAGACGGAATAAACGAAGAATGAAGAGATCGAGATCATTTTTTTAAATCTAATATTATAAATAAATAAATAATTGATTTCTTAGAGAGACATAAATTTGAATTTTAATAAACATTGCTCGGACTTTGACCACAAACGGTGAATGTTCAATACTAACTATAAGTCTACCAAAAATGGAGATAATAAACAGATAGACGGAAGTAATTATTCTTCACTACAAAAGAAATAGTGCAAATGTAGTGCATATTGCATAATTGGCGATTCATCCTTTTCAATGTATTTATACAAAAAATATTTATTTGCATTATCCACACAAAAAGGTTTGCCGAATTATGATGACGCTGAATGTACTTAAGTAGTTAAAGATTTAAGCAACTTGTAAATAAATTTAGTCTATAGCCTAAGCCTCCAACATATCGTAATAATTAGAGTTAGGACTCAAAAATTTCCAACATAGGTAAAAGAAAAAAGCAAAAAATTTTTTAAACTTTTTTTTTCGGTGCGATATCATTTTAATTTCCTTAATTAAAAATCGAAAAAACGGGTGCTTATCCGACAATAATGTCGAAATTATTAAAAATTACTTTTTATATTGATCTGGTCAATTCAAATTTAATTTTTTTTTGATTTTTTTTTGTTTGAAGAATTATAGGACTGCCGTTCGGGCCATGATAGGGAGAGCAGTACAAAATTTTGAAAATTTATACCTCTTTTCTTAATAAAATTAGCAATCACCTTTTTTATTTAAGGCATTTTGGAGAATCACTGTACTTGAACTTTCGTTATAGCAGCCTAAAAGAAGCCACCGATGAAAATTTTATTTTAGACCACTTACTAGTCCGAGGTCTGAAATTTTTTTTTTGGAAAATCTATTGAATGATTTTTTAGGATGAAGCTTATGAAGTTTTATTTTTGGATCAAGTATACACTTTTTAGTTTTTCATAGATTTTAGCATTTGTACCTCTCTTAATTGGTAAAATACGCCAATGCAAATCTTGTGAGGACGACATCAACTCTCTTCGAATCTAAAGTTCTGATATGCAAATAATAAATATAATTTTATCGATTAAAATCAAGGTTCCTAAACTTAGGCTAAGCAAATTGAGCCATATTTTTGGACTGATTACAATGATTTTTAAGGGTTGGTGTTTATAAAATGAAAACTTTACATATCTACTTAAAATGGCCTTAAACGCTTATAAAGATGTTTATAAAAGTGAAACTTCCCGCACTTCGTAAAATCGGCGTAAACATCATGTAGAAATCAAATTTTATTTTCGGCGTTAGGATTTTATGACGCGTAAACATTCCATATTAAATTATGTTGTTTGTTTCTTTTTCCTCGATTTATCCACTTTTTATGTGCTATTTTGCAAAAAGGAATTCGCTTTGAAAGATCATAGAAAAGTCCATTTCTATCGAGAGACTATTTTAATTTTAGTTATTGTCTGTTCTACTGCATATAAAATAGTAAAAAACTATCGTAATTCCTGTGTACATTTAATGATTTGCCCCTTAGAAAAGTGTACTTTGTGGTAACACAAAAATATTTTTCACAAAAATTACGCAAAGCAAAATTGGTGTAGCATATAGCAATTGGTGCTATAAAACTTCCATTGCCCATTTTATTTTCTATGACCAAGCTTAAGTATTCTACGGCTTTTGATTTGAAAATTATTAGAAAAATAACAAGTAAATTTATTTAAAACAAAAATTATAGATAAAACCAAATGCTAGTAATGCATTCATTTTTGATCCCTAAATTAGGCTCTAGCAAATGTGCTCATTTTTTGGACTAATTACAATAATTTTAAGGGAAAATTTTAGGGTTTTGGTGCTTACAAATTGACACATCTCCCTAAAATGGCCATAAAATCTTATAAAGATTCTTATAAATGATGTCAACTTCCCGTAATTTATGGGCGTGTCGTCTGTTCAACGGCATGTAAAATACATAATCTTAATCCAAACTCCTCCATCTAGGGCATTTTAATGAATTGCCCTCGGAAAGTTCTACTTTTTGATTGAAAATTTTTTTTAAATGGTGTGAAAAAAAATTCCATTGCTTATTAAGATAATATGCTTCACTTATTTAGTTATAGTTAGGATGTATAATAGTTTGATCTTTGACGCATCGGAGGTCTTATGGACAGCCGTGCCAATGAGTCATTTGCCAAAAAAAAGTACGAAAAAGGATAGTTGACTGGACATCGAAAAATAACTAAATTTCAATAAAAAATGTTAGAAATGACAAACAAGACTACGATAACGAAGATTCCATTGAATAAAAAAATGTATTTAACATAATAAAAATTCAAATTTTGGATAGTACCCCTGGGGGTCCTAATGCAGGGGGATTTATTTTTCAACTCCCTCCAGATCCAGACCAGAGGGGGTGGGGGTCTATTACAGGAGGGACTAATTGCAGGGGCGACTTAATACAGAAATAATTTTCTGTATTCTTCCTTTTAAGGTTTTGATCCATCAGAATTTAATTTTTTTAATCAATGGCCTTTGTAAGGCCTTTAATAAGAGGTTGTTTGCCAATATTATATCTGTTTTCGATTATTGGTATAAAAAATTTAATCTGGTGGCCTTATGCTATATTACCGCCCTTATTATTAATATTTTTAATGGTCTAGCACCGAGTTTGGCGATTATAATATTTTATTCTGACAGTTAATGGTCATATGATACTTTTTTAATCTAACCCTAATAAGTGAATTTCAGGTTTCTTCTCCATTATTTCCAAAATTGTTAATACTAATTAAAATTTTATCCTCCAAAAATAACATTTTTTATTTTGGTGCTTATTTCACACTTCGTAGCTGGTGTGTTATAGGGCGGTGATCCGAAGCTGATATCAGTTATCAGATCGTTTAATGTGAAAGACGCAAGATGATGTCCAATAATAATTTTATTTATTTATTTTTTTGTTAAAATCAATGTAAAGTGGTAAATAAAACAACCTTTGCTGCTACAAATCATAAAAAGCATTATTGAATTTGAAGTAAATATAATAGGAACTTTTTATGAAATAATTTCTAACACAATTTCTCTTATGATTTTATTTATATAAAATTAAATGTAAAAATTAATCGATTAGATTTACAATAATTTTTCATAAAATGATATAATTTGGAATTCATTTCTTAAAAGACATAATACTAATTATTACGGTATATTGGGTGCTTTATCAAGAATGTTCATACGAAAAATTTTTTTTAAAAAATTGCAAAAAGCAATTTTAATATTGGCTAGAATCTTTAAATGTCATTCATTGCATCATAGTTCCGGGAACTTTTTTATATGGATATTTTTCAAAACATTTTATAAGAAACAAAAAATAAAAAATAGTTTAATTTTGTATGAATAAATTGATACGCTAGGATGACCGCCAACTTATATGTTACATTTGCACTACATCCTTTGTAGTCAAGAATAATTACTTCTATCTTATAGGTTTAACATCTCCTTTTTTGATATATGGACTTATAGTTTACTATTAAATATATTGAGCTACACTGCCCAAGTGTCACCATTTTTGTACAAGTTCGACAATCTTTATTAAACGCAAATTTATAGTCCTATTAGCAATCATTTTTTTTAGATTTATAAAAAGAATGGACTCGATCTCCTCATTCTTCGCTTAAAATTGCTGATTTATTGCGGAGTTCGCAAAAATCCGCAATTCCAATCCGCAACTCAAAAATCCTACATTTTTTGCAATTTTTCCCTTTGACTATTTTTTAAATGATTATTATTTCGATGAAATTTTTATATTATAGATTTTTTGTAAAAATACC